>JAZDVW010000327.1:9652500-9691620 GCA_037367395.1 Lithobates pipiens
TGGAGCACACAACAGTGAATAGGATAGATAATCTACTGTCCCCCAATACCCTCATCGCCTCTTACCTTCAGACCCTTTACACAAAGGCAAAATGTCCCATTTTTAAGACATCCCAACAACTAGCAGCTTATGGATATAAATCACAGCATAGGTACAGTCTGCATTTACTTCCAATGTGAACACAGATTGTAATGCATAGACAATTCCTCTACTGTGTAGAATGGGGTCTTACTGCTGAGAGACAATTAAGCATTCTCCAAAGAAGAACAGGTACCTGTCTCTTTCCAAACTAGAAACTCCAGTAGGGAAACCCACAAATATAGTTTGTTGTAGGAGTATGAAGTACATGCATTAAACTTTCCTTTAAACTTTGCATTAAACTTTCCTTTTGCTCCATAAAAAATTACAAACCGAGCAATAGCTTCATTATGTGTACTTTAAAAAAGGAAACCCCTCAAAATAGCATAACCAGATGGAAGGACTTCCATAGAAATGTAAATTCCGGAAGGGGTGATTAACTAACCCTTTCATGTCTAAGCCTATTTCTGACATTTGTTGCTTACAAGTTAAAATCCTCTTTTCTTGCTAGAAAATTACTTAGAACCCCCAAACATATATATATTATGTAGATATATTTTAGTAGAGAATAAAATGACAATCGTTGCAATACTTTATGTCACATTGTATTTGCGCAGCGGTATTTCAAACTTTCAATTTCAATTTTTTGGGAGAAAGGATACTTTCATGAATTAAAAAAAAAAGTTAGCCCAGTTTTTTTGTATAATGTGAAAGATGTTATGCTGAGTAAATAGCTACCTAACATGTCATGCTTTGAAATTGCCCACACTCGTGGAATGGCGAAAAACCACAGTACCTAAAAACCTCCATAGGCGATGCATTTAAAAAAAAAAATAATGGTTACCAGGTTAGAGTTACACAGGAGGTCTGTTGCTAGAATTATTGTTCTAGCTCTGACGATCGCTGCGATACCTCACATGTGTGATTTGAACACCGTTTACATGTGCGATGTGTGTTTTCATTGCTGTGTGAGCTCGTGGGGACAGGGGCGCTTTAAAAAAAATGTATTTCTTCTTTTATTAATTTTATTTACATTTTTTTATATTGTCTCTTTTAAAAAAAATAAAATAAAATGTGATCACTTTTATTGCTGTCACAAGGAATGTAAACATCCCTTGTGACAGTAATAGGTGGTGAGGTGATAGGTACTCTTTATGGAGAGATCGGGGGGTCTAAAAGACCCCAAATCCCTCCTTTGCACTTAATAGTATCCAGATCGGCAAAAACTACAATTCTGAATACTGTCATTTTTTTTTTTAAATCACCGCCATTGGCAGGCGAGTAAACCAGAAGTGACGTTGTGATGTTGCTTCCATGTTTACACATAGGAGACTGGAAGGAAACCGTTTTCGGCTTCCTTCCAGTCTCACTCTAGCCGGAAGTGCCGGATTATGTCTCCTGGTGGGACGGGTGGCCCAGGAAGAGCACCGGGAGAGGGGACGTTCCGTCTCGCTCCTTTGGGATAACAGCTCAGCGGCTTTTAGCCGGATCGGTTGTTATCTCTGAAGAGACGTCAACCCGCTCTAAAAAAACTGTACTACTGCAGCTGCAGGCATCATCCCGGTATAACCCCTTAAACCAGAGGCTGCATGTGCATATGGTCGGCGCTAAGGGGTTAATTTTTTTATTACAGGTCATGGGAGAAGTACTCAGGGACTTCCAAAAACAGTAGAAAGGAGGGGTGGGCAACTCAGAAAACAAAAAAGGTAAGCAGGTCAGTGAGAACCAACCAGGTAACAAAGGGGGCTCAACAGCTAACAGAGCCATCTGCAGAACCTTAGCACTTTGCCTGGCATCAGCTGGGGCCTGAACATGCACCTGGTGAAACCCAATGAAAGTGAGCACAAGATCAGATGACAGCCTTGAAAATCTGAGAAACATAAGTCTGAAGATGAAAAGCCCAAGAAGCATTACTGGTGGAGTGTGCTTTGACTGTGAAAAAGGAAAACTTGCCCTTGAGGTCCTAAGCTTGAATGAAGCGCTGACAAATCCACCTGGAAATAGTGGAATGAGAAGCAGGCTGTCCTATACTGAGAACTTCGGGATCAACAGAGTCAGACTGCCAGAAAAAGGGCTGTAGATGAGAGATAAACTCAAACTGCATGTACTGTACTTCTGAAAGCAACCTTGCGATTAAAAGGAACACAAAGAAATATTCCTAATAGGCACAAGAAGTGGTTTTAAAAGAACTGACAGAACCAGGTTGAGATCAGACAGAGACACTGGGGAATATACAGGAGGAACAATGTGAGTGACACCCTGTACAAAGTGAGGCAAGCGTTCTGTGAAAAAGAATCACTAAGACAGAGACATGACTCCTGAGGGTGCTCAAAACCAAATGTTGATCCAGACCAGACTGAAAAAAGACAGAATTCATACCATGGAAAACTTTGTCTTGAACAAGGAGAAATATGCTTTCCAGATGCAACACAAGAAGTCAATTTTCTAGCCTTCAAGAGCTCAGGGATATCTAAATCTGATAAGCCCATGTCCCTTGGGGCCTGTGCTTTAACAGCCAGTAATTGACTGTTCCCTCAGAAGCAGGTGGTTCAGATATCCCATTATGGGGATGTGCTGAAAGTGAACTATGCAAGAACAGGGCTAACACCTTGGTCAAGAAAGCCAGAGGTGCAGTGGTCAGGCCAAAGGGAAGGGCAACAAAACACCGGTAGTATTGATGGTCCAGGAGGATGAGGACATGCAAAAAGGTATCCTTGATGTCCATTAGGCCAGAAAGTCTCCAGAATGGAGGGACGCAATGACCAACTAGGTGGATTCCATGCAGAAATTTTCCACCCTTCGGGAAGGTGTTCAGGTTCTGATCTGATGTGAACTATGCAACTTCCTCAAATAAGGCCATCATCAGGCCTCCAGCCAGGGGGATTGCATACAGAATTCTTCCAAATGGAGGAAGGTGTTGAGAACCTTTGGATCCAGTGTAGGGCGTATGCCCCCTTCGGCTTTGAGGCAGTGAAATGTATGGAATAAAAACATTCCTTTTCCAAGACAATGCCTATGACCAAGAGATGCATCAAAGCATCATGAGGGTTCGCCAATCTTTACAGGGAAATTTACAAGTTTGAGATCATGAAGGCAGAGATCGAAAGCTACAACCTGTAATTTCTGATACCACATTCTGGACCCAAATGTCTTAACCATTTCAAGAACAGATGGCTGCAAAGCAGTCATGAGTGCACCCCCTGACTGAGAGGAGAACTTGTCCATAGAGCTTGAAGACTTGGGGTATAGGACTTACAGCAGAGCTGGGTACCAGGCTTCACTTGGAGTCCTGGGAGAAACTAGGCTCTGAAGAAGCAATTTTTGCTTACTTTTACTGGGGCAAAATGGTACTTTGTTCCCTAGTGACCCTCTTGATAAAATGTCCCGGAAATTTGCCAAAAAGCCATTCCCTATCAATGGGCATATGCCAAAGACATTTCCTGCACTGAAGCTCAGCAGATCATTTGAGCCAAAGGGTCCTCCACTTATGCACCAAAAGGAGGTCCAATTAACTGACATAATCAGCATGGCTGAAATGTTCCCCAGTAGCAGAAAACTTTTTTCTCCGATAAAGGGGAAAAGGTTAAGAGAGGCCACTAAACAAAGTAGCAACTTTTGCAGTGAGGAGTATTTCGGGGCTTTTCGATGTCAGGACCCCTAGGGGATGCTCTGCAAACCCCACAGAGCTATTAGATAATTGTAAGCTAGGAAGATGCACAGGGCCATCCCCCCCCCCCCGTGTATATGATCTGCCATAGTAAGCTTGCAAGTGAGGGATTCCCACTGGTGGAGCCAGTCCATGTGCACAGTCCAAAATAGTGCATGCACACGGAGTACAAACAACCAAAAGAAGGCTGTGCAGACTTAGTAGAGGCACAAGAACAGTGAGCCTGCCCCATGGTGCAAGATAAAAATAAAATAAAAAACGTTGCAGCACCCTCTCCCGCTGCCAGACTGTGTCACAACCAGGCTAACATAAGGGCTTAAGTCCCAACTTAATGCAGTGGCGGCCCTACGACTTCCTGTGGTTTACACGGATCCAGGGAACATGCCCCATCCAGCAGTCTTTGCCCTCCAAGTTGGCATACTCCTCAAGTTGTCTTCAGGAACATGACTGCCTCAGATGGGTGGACTGTGGCCTTGACCTGTAAAGCACCATGCAGCTAGCTTAGCATGTTACACCAAGGGTGCCTAAGTCAACGCCTAAGGCACATTACAGGCAGAAGAATCTGGGTACAGCCTCCAGGGCTAAGCCGAGGATTAGGCAGGCCCAAAGGTTTTATTCTCTCAGACATCCATTATTTTGTATTTTTTGTCCATTCAGCTCTCAGTGTTCAATCTTACAAAGACAGCTAGCTATATACGATCATATACACACACACACACACACACACACACGATGCATACTTAATACTGTACACGATTAAGTAAAAATCCATAATTACTGCATCCTAATATGTAGTATTACCAAAAGTGTTCCAATTTCCTATTACTATTCTGCCAAGTCCCCTGCCTCAAAACAGCTAAAAGATGCCCTGAAATATTTATCTTAGGGCTCATTTACACTTGCTTTGGCTTTAACACACATTAACCACTTGCTTACTGGGCACTTAAACCCCCCTCCTGCCTAGACCAATTTTCAGCTTTCAGCGCTGATGCACTTTGAATGACAATTGCGCAGGCACACAACACTGTACCCAAATGAAATTTTTATAATTTTTTCCCCACAAATAGAGCTTTCTTTTGGTGGTATTTAATTACAGCTGGGAGTTTTATTTTTTGCCAAACAAAAAAAGATGCAAAATAAAAATAATAAAAAATCATGTTTAATAGTGTGTTATAAAATTTTGCAAACAGGTAATTTTTCTCCTTCATTGAAGTGCGCTGATGAGGCGGCACTGATAGGCTGCACTGGTGGGCACTGATAGGCATAGTTAAGGCGGCACCGATAGGCACAGATAAGGTGGCACTGATGGGCAAAGATGGGCGCAGATAAGATGGCACGGATGGGTGGCACTAAGGGGCACTGATAGGTACCACTGATAGATGAGACTGATGGGCACTGATAGGTGGCACTGATAGGTGGCTCTGATAGGCACTGATAGATGACCCTGATGGGCACGGATATGTGGCACTGGGGTGCAGCACTGTTGTTGAGGCAGATTGTGGGCACTGATGGGTGGCACTGTGGGCACTGATGTGTGGCACTGTGGGCACTGATGTGTGGCACTGATGAGGGGCACTTATTTATTCCTGAGGTGGCACTGGCAGAGGGGAAGGTGGGCACTGGTAAGCTGGCCGTGATCGGGACTGATGTCCCGATCACGGCCACCGGTGATCGGCTCTTTTCCGATTACCGGCTCCATTGTATCACATGATCAGCTGTCATTGGCTGACAGCTGATCACGTGGTAAGGGGTCGGGATCGACCCCTTGCTCGGATTCGTGATCAGGCGAGTCTCATAGACTCGCCGTTCACAGGGCGCGCAGGCCGCTCGTGCACGGGACGACGTCAATGGGCGTCGCCCCGGCAAAGGAGGTCCGCGCCGTAGCCGTCATTTGGCTATAGCACGGATCTCTAGTGGTTAAAGCGCCTACCGCTTCAACATGCGTTTATGTGTTTTTGATGCTTCGGTGGTGCTTCGAGGAAGCTTTGGTGATGCTCCTTTGAAGCTTTGTTGAAGCTTGACAGATGCCCAGTGTGTGTGTGTGGATATCTCATACCTTGCAATTTCTCCAAAACAAAGCTAAAGCTCAATTAAAGCCTCTCAAAAGCCGCAGGTGCTTCAAGCAAGCTTTGTCATAGAGTTCTATGGAGGCTTTGAGGACGCTTTGAAGAACCACTAAAGCGACATGGGGTATAATTTTTGTAGCGAAGCCGAAGCAAAGAAAAGCAAAAAGCAAACGCAAGGTGTAAGCAGGACTGTAAGCTAACCATTTTATTTAGTGACAGGTGCTTTCACTGGCGTTCAGAGCTTTAACAAAGCCTGTCCAAAGCCTTGTTTTGAAGCAAGTGTAAACCAGCCCTTAGGGCAGTGATGGCGAACCTTGGCACCCCAGATGTTCTGGAACTACATTTCCTATGATGCTCTTGCACTCTGCAGTGTAGTTGAGCATCATGGGAAATGTAGTTCCAAAGCATCTGGGGTGCCAAGGTTCGCCATCACTGCCTTAGGGAAACCACGGTCTGTAATCTTATATCAGCTGGTCACATGACCAAATCATGAGACTTGGGTTTTTAGGCATGTCCAGAATTAAAAATTAAAGCAGTATTACCCAAAACAAAATATAATATTATTGAAGCTTAGCAATTCTTAGATGTAGTGGCTGCATTTGTTTTCTTCACATTAGCTTCTTTAGTTTTAACATTATTTTCACCTGTTGGTCTAGACAGTAAGGGCCGGTTCACACAGCGAGGTGCGGCGAGGCGTCTCCGACTTGCCTCGCCGCGACCTGCGGGGACCTCAGCGGCGACTTGCAGAGGACTTCTGTATAGTCTATATGTCAATGCAAGTCGCCCCCGAAGTCGCCCAGAAGTAGTACAGGAACTTTTTCTGAGTCGGAGCGACTCGAGTCGCTCCTCTCAGAACGGTTCCATTGTACAGAACGGGGGCGACTTGCGGGAGCGAGGCGAGGCGAGCCGTGTCGCCTCGCATCGCCTCGCTGTGTGAACCGGCCCTAAGGCTGGCCATACATTATACAATTTTCTTGTACAACTTTCCTTTAGATTTACCAAAAAAATATAATATAAGGTCAAACCTACACACTTTAAATTTATATGCAATCAGGCAGACCCTTGCACCACAGAGTTGAAGGTAAATCTAAGTGAACACCGAATAAGAAAATTTGAATTATTAATTCATTATTGTTAATTGAACAATAGAATGTATGGCCAGTCTTAGAGCCGGTTCACCCCACAATTTCCAGGGCATTTTTTATGCATTCCAGCATCTCCCCTCCCCCTCTTCTTTTTGCCCCCTCTTCTTTTTCTTCATTTCAATTGAAGACGTGTGTTTTAGTGTGTTTTTCCATGTTTCATATGCCCTGTACACATGGCCGGACTTTCCGTCAGAAAATATGCGATCGGACTGTGTTGTCAGAAATTCCGACCGTGTGGGCGCTCCATCAGACTTTTTCTGTCACAATTTCCAACACACAAAGTTTGAGATCTGGATCTAAAATTTTCCGACAACAAAATTTGATCATTTAAATTCCAATCGTGTGTATACAGTTCCGACGCACAGTGCCACGCATCCTCAGAATTACGAGACTAAAGTTATTGGCTACTGGCCTCTTTATAGTCCCATCATGCGTGGTTTACGTCACCTCGTTCTGAACGATCGGATTTTCTGTCAATTTTGTGTGGCCGTGTGTATGCAAGACAAGTTTGGGCCAAAATCCGTCGGAAAATATCCAATGGATTTTTTCGTCTGAATGTCCGACCGTGTGTACAGGAAAAAAACGCAACTACAATGTTCTTCTTCTGTTGACTGCACTGGTGTGAATTAGGGTTATTGGAATCCATGTTAAACACTGTCCATGCATTTTTGATGCAGAATAAAAACACAATGGACAGCCCTCTATTTGCTATTTACCTCTTCATATAAACAGACCAAGCTATCCAGCAAAAGTGGCAGTTTTTTTGAGACAAACCATTTGAAACTGACAGGGGTGTCTACAATGGTCAGATTTTATTCATTTATGTAAAACCTTTATCCCAAAATAAAAAAAAGGAACGGTTTCTGTAACAGTGTTAGCTAGAGTTTGACTTTAATTCGATAGTCAAGTCCATCTAAATTTGGATTTATGTCCACTTTTGGATATTTCCCTTGAGCAGCTTACGCATCTGGTCAGCTGACCACCCATCATAGATAACAAAGTAGCGATCCTTCTAACACTAGGACCAGATATGTTGGCAGAAAGGTGGGAGGTTACCATTTATTAGAGTAAAAGGTGACTTGGGACAAAAAAAATGCTTCAGCATGTTATTGGTACCGGTGAATACATCATTCTGCTCTGCTTTTAACTGGTGACACTGATATACGAGTTTTGAAGAAATACCGGCAAATACACATATAGCCAGCGAGAATACTGCTGACACCATGTTACAGGAGGTACACGTAGGAGGCTAGCTGTATGACTGATGACTTTTCAAAAAGGAAAAGTATGAAACCCTGCACAACTAAATTAACCACACAGCAGAAAAACAATAACAAAGTAAGTGGACTTGTCAAGGGCAGTAGGAGGTTTCAATTTGCAGAAAACAAACTACGATAGGGTCTGACATAATTAAAAATCGCAGTGCGCCTGGTTGAGGCATTAAGATCCCTAATAAACCTTTTTGTTTGGAGTGTTTATGTCACAAATCCCTTTTAGATAAATGCTGCTTAATATAAAACACTCTATGTGCACTTATGGCCAACACCATCCACCCCACCTTAAAGTGTTACTAAACACAGGACCCTGCATTCACTAAATCTGGTCTTCCACAGTACACAGAACATGGAAATGCAATTATTTTAGTAAATATAAACTGCTAAATACCTTTTCTCATCAGCAGTTAGAGAAGTCTTGTGACTTCTATCAGTGTCTGGTTAAAGCTTGTAGGAGGAGTTTTCGTTCTGCTCTGACTGTCCTATGAGGCTGCAGGACCCCTGACCCTCTGTCTGGCCTGTGCCGATTGGCCCTATGCTGATCATATGAACTCTCCCAAGAGAAAAAAAAACATCTAGCAATACACACCAAACTGAGCTTGTCCCCTAGCTGCTGTACTATGCATGGATGATTTGGGGACTTTGGAAAAAGGGGAGGATCAAACAGCCTTTTTACCCAAATGCGGAGGATTAACCCCTTAGGTTCCACAGTTAGTATAACAAGCATGATTTATTGCTTATACAGATTGATTTTACTGTTGTGGGTTTAGTAGCACTTTAAACCCACAAATAACCCATTTTAACTATCTCAGTACCAGGCACTTTCACCCCCTTCCTACCCAGGCCAATATTCATCTTTCAACGCGCTCACATTTTTAATGAGAATTACTCAGCCTGCAACACAGTTAGTCCTCCAAAAAAAAAAAAAATAATAAAAAAAAAAAATCACAATTTATTGCAGCTCAGCTATAATTTCCTAGGTGCAAATTTCCCCCCACACATGACTTAGATAGAAATTTTCCATAATGCCGAAGTACATTTAACTCAACAATGACACTAAAGGATATCATTATTCTCCAAAAATTGTCCATATAAAGTACTGTACAAAAGTCTTAGGCAGGTGTGAAAAATTTTGTAAATGTAAGTTCACATTTACAAATTTTTTTTTATAAATGCGCATTGGTTTTGCTTGTAAAAAAAATAAAAATAAAAAAAGTGTATTTATTATTTATTGCCTGTAAAACATTGCACCCACGATCAGTAGACCGTGAAGATTGTCACTGTAGCAGTCTGCCCATACCTCCAATATGGGCAGGCAGTTACTGAATGACAGGAAGCTCAATGAACTATAGTACCTAGAGCGCTCAGTAGCACCCTGGTAGTTCACTGAGAACTACAAGCCATCAGCCGCAAAGGCTGACTGTAGTTGTATTTCACAAGGATCTGTGAATGAATGTCGCGACCGTGTGGGCAGGGCTCCGCAAGGCCATGCTCTTTTTAAATTGTGACAGCAGGTGCGGGGAGAAGATCCCTGGCCCACTGTCACAAGGAGGGGGGATCGGAGTGGGGGAGCAGGCAGATGCTGAACATGTCACACACTAAATATGGGTGTAACATGTTCAGAAAGGTGAACTTATCCTCTAGGAATGCTTTCAGCAATAGAAATGTTAATATCTTATTTTTATCAATTAACAAATGGAGAGTAAATGAACAGAAGAGAAATCCAATTCAAATCAATAGTTGGTGTGACAATTAGAGGTGCCCCGAATGAAAATTTTGTTTTGACAGTTAAAAAAAAAATATATATATATATATATATATATATATATATATATATATATATATATATATATATATATATATATATATATATATATATATATATATATATATATATATATATATATATTATATATATAAATTGTATTATATCATGATTTTAAATGAATACAAATATTATTGTTGGCCCTTAGGGGCACCTTTAGCACAAAAAAAGCTCAAGATCCTTTTAAATTCTATGTATGGCTTCACACTGTTCCCCTGCGCTTCCGCATTTTTGGTCAGAAAAAAAAAATATATAAATATAAATATATATAAATAAACACACCAAAAATGCACCTCCCCGTTGAAATGCATTCAAAATGCAGCAAGAATGCACCCATGTTCAATTTTTTCGATGCAGTTTTTCAGTCACATGACCTCTGAAAAACACACCACACCAAGCACTGTAAAATTGTGGTAAAATCACGGCAAAATTGCGATCAAATTATGGCAAGATCGTGTGCATTTTCTACGTCATTATCTGCACCTTTTTCTCTATCGGCAAGATGCCGTAAACACAATTTTCAGCAGAAATTTAGGTGCATCTCTAGTGACATCCCTTAGTCTTCAAAACAGCATCACTTCTTCTAGGAACACTTGCACACAGTTTTGAAGGAACTCGACAGGTAGGCTGTTCCAAACATGTTGGAGAACTAACCACAGATCTTCTGTGGATGTAGACTTCCTCAAATCCTTCTGTCTATTCATGTAATCCCAAACAGGTTTGATGATGTTGAGATCAGGGCTCTGTGCAGACATAACCATCACTTCCAGGACTCTTTGTTCTTCTTTACACTAAAAATAGTTCTTAATGACGTTGGCTGTATGTTTGTGGTCATTGACCGATTGTAGAATAAATTTGGGACCAATCACACTCCCTGATGGTATGGCATGACGGATAAGTATCTGCCTGTATTTCTCAGCATTGAAGACAGCATTGATCCTGACAAAATCTCCAACTCCATTTGCAGAAATATAGCCTACCTGACAACTTTTTTTTAAACTGTGTGCAAGTGCTCCTAGAACGATTGAAGAATTGATGCCGTTTTGAAATCAAAGGGTGATCACACCAAATATTGATTTCTCTTCAGTTCCTTTATTTTCCATTTTGTTATTAACAAAATAAACGATGAACACTTCTATTTCTGAAATAATTCTTAATTTACAGCATGTTTTCACACCATCCTAAAACTTTTTAACAGTACTGTACATCTACCAATTAATGGCCCTGTAATCGATTTTTAATTAAATAATTTCTTACTGTGTTTGTCTGTCTCCATGTAATCTCCTCCATGAGCTTCCAGGCCTCTCCTTTGCACTCCCATTTTTTTGTTTGGAATGACACTTATTGTCACCTGGTAAAACGTGACCAGTCTTAGGGTAGCTCCACTCTATAGAGGCGCAATGGAGCCACCCTTGGACAGCAGCATTGTTAGTCTGGAGAGAGGTTGTGTTAGATGCACTAGCAGATTTAGATCTTAAAGTGGTTGTAAAGGCACAAGGTTTTTTACCGTCATGCATTCTATGTGCAGCCCCTCCTAATACAAACCAGCGATGTCCATGAGAACTTTGTCTCTCCAGGGACTCACACTCCAGATTGGCTTTTGGCTCCCACTTCTGTCATTTAGAGTCAGTGAGCCAATCGGGTCCAAGCTGTGGCTCAGTGTGTGAATGGGCACGTAGAACCACAGCTTGGTAGTCTACCTCTTTGGAGGCCCCCACAGCAAGCTGCTTGCTGTGGGGGCACCCAGCAGGGAGGGAGGTGCCAGGAGCACCAACGTGGGATCCAGGCTGCTCTGTGCAAAACTATTGAGCATGACATTCTCTTTTTTTTTTTTTAATAACAAAGAAACAACAAGGCTTTAATGTCACTTTAACTACCACATTAAAACCAAGATCCTAAGTATGCATCAGTGGAGGAGGAGAGTGGAACAGGCTAGCTTAAGTCAGGGAAGGGTGGGGCGGCTACGTGCACTTAACCTTTAAAGCAAACTTGTGCTTTTCCCATTCAGGGCAAAAGAACACATTTTGTTCAATTCCCTCTTTTCAGCAACATATACTTAAATGTTCTTCACTCCCCTGCCTCTTTCAACACAGAGCTGAAGGAAGAGCATATTGGGAATGAAGGAGAATGCAACCCAGGCAATATAACATTGCTGGGTCAACCAGAAAGTGATGTGAAATTTAAAGAAGAACTCCTGGATGGGGTTCAAATCTGTACAATAGTCATGCTTGCATAGAGAAACAAAAACAATGCCATTTTCAAAATAAATGGAAACTTTGTGCAAAACGCATTGTTTAAAAAAGCAGTGATGTCATTTTTTGCCCAGCTTCTTCTCAAATCCCCAGGCTCTGGGAGGAGGATCTCAGAAGCGGCAACATCATTTCCGGTTAGTGTTCATCATCGCTCACTGAGACTACAGATCCCATCATACCCTGGGACTTAGAGTCTTCAGTGGGTGGGACTATTGGTGTATGTGAAGAGGATCAGTAGTGTTCTACAAATAGGACACGGATACTGCCCATTTCCTGTCATGGGAGGCGAGACAGACCGGGAGTCTCAAGGCCCAACAATGTAACTAAGAAGCACAGTGGGCAGTTCAGACCAGGCAATCAGACTCCCAGGTCTGCCCACTGAAGCGAGCAGCAACGTAGTTACATGGTGCTTGTTTTCAAAGGACTACAAGGGAGAGTGTACAAGAACGGTGGCTGGGGGTAAAAAGGACACATCGTCCACCAGCCTTGTAAACAGGATATGTGAGGGATTCTTACTCCAATTGCTTCAAGGGGGGGCCCTAGTTGGCCCTCAACTCACAGAAGTCCCTGCCAGCAGTCACTTTTAGACAACTCTATTCACAGGCCAAAAGCTGATTTCCAGAGCAGATTAATATTTGATCCACTAATGGATTTTCATTAGTACATATCGTGGAGCAGCTGAATAACTTAGGAGTAGATGATCTCTTTGTAAGTATTGATCTGATCCTTCAAGTGTTTTAAACTTGTCTATGATTGTGGTTATTACACAAGTTATAAAAAAAAGAGGTTATTGCTATTGTAATTCCTGTAGCGTTACAGCACAGAAGAAAGTGTAAATAATTGTGGGCTCCTGTCAGCATCTTGAGAATGCCTTCATCTCAATAAAAAGGAACTGCTTTCTTCAGGAGCAAGGCAGGTGGTGATTTTGGCCATAGCACTCTATTTATAGAGCATGCAATCCATGACCAGTGCCCAGTCAGTAGGCTGTGTGAGAGGAAAGATAATAAGGGAGATGATAATAGCTGCACATAACTGGAATATTTTGTAAAAAAGGAGAAAAATAAAGAGCCTGGGGTTGCTCAAAATAAAAAGATCATTACAAAAAAGGCTAAAAAAAAAAAAAAAAAAAAAATTAGTTGAAATGTACTAAAAAAATCAAATTAAAAATGAACAAAAAGGAGGTTCTTTTTTGTTTACAATTTTGCAATGTTTTTCTATTGTATAAAACAAAAATGTGGTAGAGCTGCTAAAATCTCGAAGAAATAAACTTGTTACTAGTTTCTACATTTCTATATTGCACTGATGATTTATTACAAAGTAGATGAAATGCAGGAAATAATTTACAATTCATGTCACCTGTAAATTTCATCTTGGAGAACAGTACAGAACACAAGAATTTTAGTCATAGACCAAGGGTTATATGCCGCTAGTTTTAGGCGATTGGACAAAGCTTTGCTGGGAATGCCCCCAGAGCACCCTTATATTACTTCACACATTATGTGGGACTTCAGTTTTGTGAGCAATATAGAGAAACAGAGAACAAAGGGGAGGGACCTGTGTCCAGGCACTCCAAAGGTTTTGGAATTCACCAGTAAGTCAAATTTTCGATTATTTTAATCATACAGTACAGGACACGTGACTTGTAGTCATAGACCATCAGACATTCCTAAGCAAAAAAACAGAGGGGGTGGCAATGGTATAGAAAAAAACGATAAACATGCCCACAATAAACAAGGGTTAGCAGACCCAAAACAATCAGAGGACAACTTTAAGCACCTTGTGGCTTAAGCTCACAATAGCAGAGATATGGAGATCCACCAGGTAAAACTTTGAGAAGGCATGAAGAAAAGACCATGTGCTTTGCAATCTTGCCAAATGGATGGTTAATGCTAAAAAGGACGATACAGGAAACACAGACAGATCTGGTGGAATAAGCCTTTGTAGGGAAGTGAGGAACACTTTCCTTGAAGGAATAACTCCTAGAAATGAGCTGGCTGAGTCACCTAGCTATAGTGAAAGAGTCAACAGTATGTCCCTTATTGGAAGCTTTGGGGGGAAGATAAAATGAGGATTCATTTTTCTGAAAAAAGATGTTGCAGCTACAGTAGGTAAACTAACTGCTCTGACCACATCCAGGCAATAGAGTGAAATCTCCAGAGCTACAGAGAACAGAAGGAAAGGAGGATAATATCCTCACTGAGGGGAATATAAGACACCACCTTAGAAAGGAAATCAAATCTGGGTTTCAGGACTCTATGCAAGATAAGAAAAAGTTCTTTACACAAGGGATCACCAAATCAGAGACACACCTGACAGGTAATAGACACCATAAAGGCCACTTTACTGGTGAGATCCTCTAATTGGATATCCCAGATCTCAGAGAAGCTCAAAGTGGGGGATTAACATGAGCAACACCTTGTATAAAAAGGTCTTGACAAAAGTTTAGAGTACCAAAAGCCATACTCTGGTCCAGACCAGGATGCTAGAACTACAATATTCCCAGTGTTGAGGTGTCTGCTTTTGCACCAGCTAAAATAAACCTTCCAAATGAAATGGTAGATCTAATAAGAAGTAGATTTTCTGACTTTGACCAAGCTAGGAATGACAACATCAGAAAATACTCCTATGCTTTGGGAACTGGGTTTCAGCAGCCATATCGTCAAAATGAGCCACTGAGGAACAGAGTGGAAACAACTGGAAACAACAGATTGGACCCAGAGGCCCAGGACAATTCCGATGCGGACTGGTGTGAATACCAACAAGCATACTCCCACTCCAGAGAGTGAGGGTACCCCTTCATTGTGAAGAGGGTTTCTGGGTAGGTCTGAAGTGTTTTGGGGCCCAAAACTTAGAACAGGATGCGTGGGAGAAGTGAAAGAACCCCTTTAGTTGAGAAGAGGTAATAGCCATAGTAGTAGGCTTAAGTGTTTTTTTTTTTTTGTAGTACTTTCCCCCAATGACTTCCTTAATTTATCAAGGGATTTAGCAAACAGTCATTTACCATCGAAAGCCATGCTTAAAAGATATTTTTTTACAAGGAAGTTCAGCAGACCAAGCTTTTAGTCACATCATTCTGCGCATGTGCACAGAGAGTAGGGATACCTGGAGACCTGGTAAAGAAAATTCTCCAAGATATCAACACAAAATAGCAGCGCCAAACATATGAGCTGCAGAACAGGATCCTCACACAAAATTGTGTTCTCTATTCATTTGCTCGGTCCAGTTACCAACAGTGTGACAAATGGGCATCGTCGCAATGGCCGGATATAAGGCAGTACAAGCGAGAGCAAAGGATGCCTTCAATAAGCGTCTATTGACAGAATCCCCAAAAGGAGGAAACATCCTCAAACAATAACAGTAAGATGCATATTGAGAACAGAAATTGGAAGATCCACTACTAGGGCTGACCATTTTTTCATAAATTCCTTCGCCATAGGCTATAGCTCAGCAAAGAGCAGCAATGAATAACTTGTCGGGAAGTGATGGTGCTTTTTGACAAAGGTTATTACGCAATGCATCAAAAGTGTTGTTCAAAAGGAGCTGACTGACGTCTGGGTCCGTTTCTCTGGAGAAGCAGGTAGCAAGAGGCAGACGTGGTTCTTGAGTTCTCAGTGGAAATAGCAGATGGAAGTATGTCAGCCAGAAGGCGTTTGCCTTCCCACATCACTACTCAAGTGGGAAAAACCAAATCCAAAAAGATACACATCACCTACAGCCAACATAGGGTAATTTACAGAAGGGGATAATGCCCTCCGTGTAAAAACAGGACTTTTTCACAATAATGGGAAACCCTGTTTTACCTTATTCATGCTTATTGGTGGCTTATGCATTTGTGGTGGGAAAATTACCCATTTACATTAGTGATAAGAGGAAAGAATGTCCTGTTACATTGGTGGTCAATAGAAAGTATACTGGTCAATGATAATTACTACACTATTAATAAGCATCTATTTCTGATTAAGTCGCGCCCCCTGACGCAACACATCATTGTGGCTCCACGCCTTAATTGGCAACATCATGCACGGTCAGATTAGTTCAGTCAAAGATGTTTGCATTAGTGGTATTCTCACTGAAGCCTGCTTTTTTGCTACTGTTTGCGAGTATGTTTATTAAGCATTTTTGTTCCTTTTTTTAATAAATCTAAGTAGAGCACATTTAGATCAAGTCTGTTTTCTCTCTTTGTCTGCACTTGAGGAAAATTTATTTTTTACTTCCTTGGCATCAGCAGAGGTAGTTTGAGGTGGATTTAGATCAGCCAGGGGATATTGTTATATATTTTGAGCATGTGCGACCTCCTATATTCTAGAAGTCCCAACCTTTGGTGAGCATATATATTGCACACAGCGGTTGATTTACTAAACTGGATGGAGAGTGCAAAATCTGGTGCAGCTGTGCATGGCAGCCAATCAGCTTCTAACTTCAGCTTGTTCAATTAAGCTTTGACAAAAAACAAAAAACTGGAAGCAGAATTGTACCAGATTTTGCACTCTTCAGTTTTAGTAAATCAACCTAAGTGTGGATGGAGTTCTATTTAGTATCAGATTTGGAGCACAGAAGATCGAGCAAGGACTGTGATTCATATGGCATGTTATTTTAGAAGGTTGTGTATGGCCAATAATGCACATTTGGATTAATTCCTTGTATGGACACTTTTGGAATGTTAACAGAATCCGATTTTGATCATTTATTGTGTCATATTAATTTTGTGTGTCTTGTGTGGCTTTATTAGTGCACAGTATTCATTTTGTAAGATTTTTGTTATATTGCTTTATTATTTTTCTCGCCACTGTAGAGGAGCTCTGTTTTGTTTTCAATGATAAATCGCTAGCCCCAAGTCTTCAGCTCTGTGGAGAGACACTGGTGCCAGAACCTAAACAAGCACTGCCACACAGAAGATAAATCCATTACTGAACCCCAAGAAACCTTTGGAGGAACCCTGGTTGAGGCTGCTCTATGTAGTGTCATAGAGGTCACCTTCAACACAGGTCCCATTTTCGTAGATTTGTGATTACAAATACCACCCGCTGCTGAAATTGTTTATTGCAACAAAACCAATGTAAAGATAATAGGATGAACCCCGCAGCCTGACAAGTTAATGTTCATGCTTTTTACGTAAGTATATAGAAGCCTTCTGTGTTCCTAGAATGATGGTCACTATCAAATAAAGAATATTTCTAAGGGTGATGGAATTGCTGTAAGAAACCAGCTCCAAGTCAGAAAAGACTTTTGTCACGTTATACTGGAAGTACTTTTAAAGAAGATGTGTTTACAAGATATTCCTATATCATAATCAGCATCAATCACCCTACTTTGGAAGTAAAAATGTTGTGGTGTGGGGAAATAGTCAGACCCTGCCCATGCCACATTGTTGGTTTCAGAATAGCATAAAGAATGCCAAACTGAAAAGACTATCAAGACTTTTTGGTCTGCTGGTTATACAGTGTGAGATATTAGCAATCTCCCTCTTTGATAGCATGAGCTGTGCACTTATCTCTGTGTGCCTGAGGTCTGACATAAAACCTGGAAGTAAGCTCCCACTAGAAAGACCAATTATAATCTAATTTGTCATCTCTACATTACAATTTATACAAGGAGTAAGGTCCAAATATGGCCCAGACAATGACGTCAACACATCTGGCATGTTATATTAACCACTTGCTTACTGGGCACTTAAACACCCTTCCTGCCCAGACCAATTTTCAGCTTTCGGTGCTCTCACACTTTGAATGACAATTACTCAGTCATGCAACACTGTACCCAAATGAATTTTGTGTCCTTTTTTTCCCACAAATAGAGCTTTCTTTTGGTGGTATTTGATCACCTCTGGGGTTTTTATTTTTTGCGCTATAAATGAAAAAAGACCGAAAATTTTGAAAAAAAACGCATATTTCTTTGTTTCTGTGACAGAATTATGCAAATTATTAATTTTTCTTCATAAATTTTGGCCACAATTTATACTGCTACATATCTTTGGTAAAAATAACCCAAATTAGTGGATATTATTTGGTCTTTGTGAAAGTTAGAGAGTCTACAAGCTGTGGTGCGAATCGCACAAAATTGATCACATCTGATGTACTGGTGGCCTATCTCGCTTCTTGTGACCCAAACAAGTCAGGAAAGTACAAATACCCCCCAAATGACCCCTTTTTGGAAAGTAGACATTCCAAGGTATTTAGTAAGAGGCATGGTGAGCTTTTTGATGTTGTCATTTTTTTCCCACAATTCTTTGCAAAATGAAGATTTTTCATTTTCTTTATTTTTCTCCACAAAATTGTCATTGTAATAGGTTATTTCTCTCACGTGGCATGTGTATACCACAAATGACACCCCCCAAAAAATTCTGCTACTCCTCCTGAGTATTACAATACCACATGTGTGGGACTTTTTCGCAGCCTGGCCACATAGAGAGGCCCAACATGCAGGGAGCGCCATCATGTGTTCTAGGAACATAAATTACACATCTAACTTGTTGACTACTTATTACACTTTTGAAATACCAGGACAATGACACGTGACACTGATGACAGATGGCACTGATACGTGGCAATGATGACACTTATACGTGGCACTGATGACACGTGGCACTGATGACAGATGACACTAATATGTGGCACTGATGACACGTGGCACTAATACGTGGCACTGATGACACGTGGCACTAATATGTGGCACTGATGACACGTGGCACTAATACGTGGCACTGATGACATGTGGCACTAATACGTGGCACTAATACGTGCCACCGGTGACAGATGGCACTAATACGTGGCACCAATGACACGTGACACTGATGACAGATGGCACTGATAAGTGGCATTGATGACACGTGACACTGACAACAGATGGCACGTGACACTGACAGGTGGCACTGATGACAAATGGCACTGATACGTGGCACTGATGACAGATGGCACTAATACGTGGCACTGATGACAGATGGCACTATGTGGCACTAATAACACGTGGCACTGATGACAGATGCCACTTATACGTGGCACTGATGACAGATGGCACTGGGGACAAATGGCACTGACAACAGGTGGCACTGGGGACAGATAGCACTGCGGGCAGGTGGCACTGGGGTGGGGTGGATGGCACTGGGGCGGATGGCACTGGGGCGGATGGCACTGGGGCGGATGGCACTGGGGCGGATGGCACTGGGGCAGGATGGCACTGGGGCAGGATGGCACTGGGGCAGGATGGCACTGGGGGGGGGGCATGGCACTGGGGGGGGGGGTGGCACTTTTTATTAAACTTTTTTATTACTTTTTTTTTTTTTTTTTTTCTTTTTTACACTGACGGCTGCTGCAGCCGTTCTTCTCTCCCCTCTCACACGCTGTCTGTGTGAGGAGGGAGAGCGGCGCTGAGAGATGATCTCATATGTTTACATATGAGATCATCTCCCATTGGACACGCCGATCACGCTGTAAACGGCCGCTGTGATTGGCCGTTTACAGCGATCTGTGTTTGCCTGTCCCCGGGGGACACGGCAAACACAGAACTTCCGCGATGCGCGCCCGCGGCGGCGCGCATTGCGGAAGTAAACACCAGGCCGTCCAGGGACGGCCAGGCACGGGAAGCCGCCCGCCCTAAGGCCGGCATTCGGCTATAGGGCGGGCAGGAAGCGGTTAAAGTGGCTCTAAACTGCAAAGTTATGTCTGTCCCAAGAGATAACACAGACCGCCTGAGGGTGGTATCATTAGGAAAATTTGCGTCAGGGCTGTATAAATCAGGTCCCAAGGCACTCCTGTTCTGCTTGTGAAGCTGCAGCAGCCTGTGCAAGATTGCTGATGTCAGTAGAGTCTTATGCCGCGTACACGCGGTCGGAGAATCCGTCGGAATGCATCTTATCGGACCGTGTCGTCGGATAATCCGACTGTGTGTGGTATGCATCGGACTGATTCCGTCCGAATCTCCGTCGGACCCAATTTTCCAACATGATGGAAATATTTCCCGACCAACTGGGCCGGTCGGACCCAATCCGATCATGTGTAGCGAATTTTGATCGGACCAAGTGCCACGCATGCTCAGATCAAATTCCTACATCAAAGCTATTGGCTACTAGCCTGAATGTAGTCCCATCGTAAGGAAATTATGTCACCGCATTCTTGGCAACCGCTAAATCAGACAACTTGGCCCGACCGTGTGTATGCAACAGTTTCGGACACAATCCGTCGGACTAAATCCGACAGACAAAATCCAGGATTTGGTTGGCAAAATCTCCGACCGTGTGTACGTGGGCTTATAGTGAATAAACTCTGACTTATGCCCCATACACACGATCAGAAATTCTGCCAGCAAAAGTCGGATGTGTGTATGCTCCATCAGACTTTTGCTGGCAGAATTCCAGCCAGCAAAAGAGCAGGTTCTCTATTTTTCGGTCTGAAAAAAGTTCCTATCCGAAAATGCGTTTGTCTGTATGCAATTCGGATGCGCAAAAAAATCATGCATGCCCGGAAGCATTGAACTTCATTTTCTTGGCTTGTCGTAGTGTGGTATGTCACCACGTTCTCGACAGCCGAAAGTTCCGAGAACTTTTGTGTGACTGGGTGTATACAAGCCAAGCTTGGGCGGAATTCCGTCGGGAAACCCATCCAAGATTTTTCTGACTGAATTTCTGATCGTGTGTATGGGGCAATAAAGTGTAATTAAAAAGTGTAGTTCCACTTTTGCAGTCAAATTTAAGAAACCCCTATATATTATATATATTTTATTTTTTCCCATGTGTACAACATATATAAAAAAAATGAAATTGTATTTCTTACCTTTCTAGATGTTTCCTTGGAGCGGGTTTGTGCATTTATAGGGAACTTCTTTTGTTTAGAATAGCTTATAAAAGTGCACTTAGGGGACACACTAAGGGACAGTTTTTTTTAAGCACATTAAAGTAGAACTAAAAGTAAAACTTTTTCTTTCATTTTGGATTGAGTAAGGAAAGATTATAACCTCGGTCAGCTTCTTTTTTTTTTTTTTTTTTTACTATCTGTTTCCCATTGGGGGAGTTTAACTTTACTTCCTATACCATAGACAAAACAGGAACTGAGCGGAAAACCTACCAAAGTAAAGGGAAACCCAGGTTGTCACCAGAACTAGTGTCCCCATTGGAAGATTTCCTCTTTAACACTATCCCGGGGACAACCCAAAATTTGATAATTTGTTTTACTTTTTATGTTAACAGTAAACAGGTCAAATCCTTTAACATACAATGTGCTACCCATGCCTTCCTCTTTAATTGTTCCTACAGGTAAGTCTATAGTAAGGCTTACCTGTAGGTACTGTAAATATCTCCTAAACTTGCACCGTTCAGGAGATATTTACTATATACGCTGCCGTCATCATCATCAGCTCATGCGCACTGAAGCAACGGCCCACTAATGCCGTTTCCTCATGACCTGTGCCGTGACCCGCACGCATGCGCGGCTCCAGCCAATCACAGCACGCCAACCCCAAAGTAACTCTGGGAAAGATGGCGCCTGTGGGAGCGGAGTGCGGGTGGCCCTGCAGGGCATCGTTGTAAGGTAAGTATTTCATTATGAGCTAGTATGCAATGTATACTAGCTCATTATGCCTTTGTCTTGCAGATTGGTTGTTTTGGAGGAATTTTTTTCAGGGGGTTTACAACCTCTTTTGCACAGCGTGCACATCTAGTTTACAACTGATAATGGAATCTGCTTGTATAGTACAGACAGGGTTAATGATGTTGAATAATATTCCCCGGTCCCCTCAACATTACACAGAAGGGGAAAGCTAGGTAGAATTGTTAAGTAAAAAAAGGTAAGCAGCACTTTTTTTAATCATTTGGGGCAATTTTTGAAATATTTCAAAATCTGCATTTTATACAGTATCTCACAAAAATTTGTACAACCCTCACATATTTGTAAATATTTTATTACATCTCTTCATGTGACAACACTGAAGAAATTACACTACAATGTAAAGTAGTGAGTGTACAGTTTGTATAATGCCACGTACACACGGTCAGAATTCCAGCCAGAAAAAGACCGATGAGAGCTTTTCAGCGGAAAATGCGACCGTGTGTATGCTCCATCGGAATTTAGCTGTCTGAATTTCCCCCAGCCAAAAATTGATAGCATGTTCTCAATTTTTCAGACGAAAAAACTTTCTATCGGTAATTCCAATCGTGTGTATGCAATTCCGACACTCCCAAAAAATCACGCATGCTCAGATTCAATGAGACAGAAGCTATTGGCCTTCCTTTTTCTAGTTCTGTCGTACGTCACCGCGTTCTAAACTATCGGAATTTGGTGTGACTGTGTGTAGGCAAGACAGCTTGAGCGGAATTCCGTCGGGAAAACCATCAGAGCTTTTTCCGACGAGAATTCCGATCGTGTGTACGCGGCACAACAGTTTAAATTTGCTGTCCCCTCAAAATAACACACAACCATTAATGTCTAAACTGCTGGCAACAAAAGTAAGTACACCCCTAAGTGGAAATGCCCAGAGTGTCAATATTGTGTTTGACCATCATTATTTTCCAGCACTGCCTTGATCCTCTTGGGCATGGAGTTCACCAGAGCTTCACAGGTAGCCGCTGGAGTCCTCTTCCACCCCTCCATGACATCACAGAGCTGGTGGATGCTAGAGATGTTGTGCTCCTCCGCCTTCTGTTTGAGGATGCCCCACAGATGCTCAATAGGGTTTAGGCCTGGAGACATGCTTGGCTAGTCCATCACCTTTGCCCGCAGCTTCTTTAGCATGGTCGTCTTGGAGGTGTGTTTGGTATCGTTATGTTGGAATACTGCTCTGTGGCCCAGTCTCTGAAGGTAGGGGATCATGCTCTGCTTCAGTATGTCACAGTACATGTTGGCTTTCATGGTTCCCTCAATGAACTGAGGCAGTGCCAGCAGAACTCATGCAGCCCCAGACCATGACACTCCCACCACCATGCTTGACTGTAGGCAAGGCACACTTGTCTTTCTACTTCTCACCTGGTTGCCACCACACATGCTTGACACCATCGGAACCAAATAAGTTTATCATGGTCTCATCAGACCACAGGACATGGTTCCAGTAATCCATGTCCTTAGTCTGCTTGTCTTCAGAAAACGGTTTGCAGGCTCTCTTGTACATCATCTTTAGAAGAGGCTTCCTTCCGGGATGACGGTCAAGCAGATCAATTTGATGCAGTGTGCAGTGTATGGTCTGAGCACTGACAGACTGACCCTCCCCCCACCCCTTCAACCTCTACAGCAATGCTGGCAGCCCTCATATGTTTATTTCCCAAAGATAACCTCTGAATATGACGCTGAGCACGTGCACTCAACTTCTTTGGTCGACCATGGTGAGGCCTGTTCTGAGTGGAACCTGTCCCCTTAAACTGCTGTATGGTCTTGGCCACCATTCTGCAGCTCAGGTTCAGGGTGTTGGCAATGTTCTTATAGCATAGGACATATTTATGTAGAGCAACAAATCTTTTTTTTTTTTTTTCCGATCCTCAGAGAGTTCTTTGCCATGACCAATGGTCACTCTTCCAGTGACCATTATGCGAGTGAGAGCGATAACACCAAATTTAACAGACCTGCTCCCCATTTACACCTGAGGCCTTGTAACACTAACGAGTCACATGACACTGGGGAGGGAAAATGGCTAATTGGGCCCGATTTGGACATTTTCACTTAGGGGTGTACTCACTTTTGTTGCCAGCGGTTTACACATTAATGGCTGTGTGTTGAGTTATTTTCAGGGGACAGCAAATTTACACTGTTATACAAGCTGTACACTCATTACTTTACATTGTAGCAAAGTGTCATTTCTTCTGTGTTGTCACATGAAAAGATATAATAAAATATTTAAAAAGTTATGAGGGGTGTACTCAATTTTGTGAGATAATGTAGCTAGAAAATTACATAGAACCTGCAAACATTATATATTTTTGGAAAGCGAAGGCCACAGAGAAAAAAAAAAAAAAAAAAACCTTGGTTCATTGTTGTATCTCTTTATGTTGCAGGATATTTGGGCATCCAAGTGGTTGTAGTTCTAAAGGCAGGTTTTTATCTTGGAGGTATGATTATTTCAGATTTTAGGTGCTGAAAGCGGTACAATTATTTTGCATGGAAATTTGGCGTTTTGTATTGTAGGCCTGCAATTCTTAGAAATAATTCACTTAAATCCGTCTAATAGACATCCTGGATATTATAACATTTGAAATATGAAATCATAAATTATAATAATTATATATATATATATTTATATTAAAATAAATAACTATAAATAATTCTGACAATAATAAAAATTATTCAATAATGTAATCAAATCAAAAACACTGAAATGTGCTGAGTTGCAGAATTGTCGCTGTCATTACTTTTAGTGTTTGATGATGGCTCTCCCCACAAATCACTATCGCTCAATTCTGCGAGTGATTCTAATTTATTATCGCTGTTTTCTAGCTGGTCTATAACCACTTTTGATGTAAAACGGACATTTTTTGGTTGCTATGGACAATCTCCAGTTTCCTGGCATAAAGAACAGTATTTATAATATAAAACTGCATGCAGGACACTGGACAAACCACTAGGGACAATGGGGATGTGCAATTATTTGATACAGTACTGTAATCTTTAAGATTAAAGTATACTGTATCTATACCGTGTATTTAACTTTTTGAATTTGGCGCCAAACTCAGTCCCCATGCGTTGCAACGCTCGCAGGGAATGGAGTTCGGCGCTGTCACAGATCGAGCAAGTAACGGCGACTCGCTGATCACAGCGGGGAGACATCGCTGGATCCAGGGGACAAGGTAAGTAACCCTCTACATGGATCCAGCGATGTGATCCCGAGTCTGGCTCGGGAATACCGATTATGGTAATTAAATCTCACCCCGAGCCAGACTCGGGAATACCACCAGGGAGGTTAATGTATTAAGATAAAAAAACCTTCTGTGTGCAGCAGCCCCCCTCATACTTACTTGAGCCCCATCTCGATCCAGCCTTGATAGCCTCGGCATTGGCTGAGACAGCAGTGGGCGCCATTGGCTCCCACTACTGTCAAACTCAGTGAGCCAATGAGGAGAGAGGGTGTAAGGCTAAGCCATGGCTCCGTGTTTGAAATGACACACAGCAGCGGTTCGGCTTGGCTGCCCCCATAGCAAGCTACTTGCTGTGGGAGCACTCGGCAGGAGGGAGGGGCCCGGAGTGCCGGTGTGGGACCAGGGAACAGGAGGATCTGGGCTGCTCTGTGCAAAACCACTTCACAGAGCAGGTAATTATAACATGTTTGTTATTTTAAAAAAAATAAAAACAAACAAGACTTTTATATCAGTTTTAGTGCCTACAAACACATCATAATACCCAAGTGTTTTTGGTAAAAAAATAAAAATAAATTACATTGCGCCAAGTAAATAGATTCCAAGGTCATTCAGCGCCCAGGGCAAAGGTGCCAAACTGCGTCCTCCCCCTTCCCTTAGGGTTAGGGTCAGGGTGCCCCCATCCCTGCAATAAACCATTGCACCCAGGGCAGCCGTCCCTGCTGCCCACCTCTTGTCCCAGGCCCTGATCTTTACTACATAAAATAATGATTTAAAAATTAGGGAATATCCTATAAGAGTAAAGAAAGATTAAAGCACACATTTATTCTGCATTTGCATTGCAGAAGATATACATGCCATAAATAGATGCAGGGATTACGTTTGTTACAAACTGAAAAGAAAAAATGCCTTCAAGGTTGTCAAATATTAGTGACCTTATTCTTGCGCGACGCTTTGTCTGCAGCACTGCTTGTGTGCTGGGGGAGGTGGGTAAGGTCTGCATTTCTAGTCTGACACTATGAAAGCTTTTGGCAGGGTTTCAGTCATATGATTCTGTAGTGGAGGGGCTGTCAGGGTGATCTGTCTGTCCAACCCACAGTCTCTTGCTTAAGCGTTCGATGACGAACGTCATTGGGCTTCCCCCTCCCTTCTGTGCACTCCCAGCATCTCCTCCTCTAACCTGACACTTCATGCAATGAGGGGCCAGTTTAGGGGGGATTTCAAGGGTCACAAAACATGTGTTCTTTTATGTTTCATTTTTTTTTCTTTTAACGTCAGAGCGCTGGGTTCACAATGGTTCACAATGGCAGAGCGAGTTTGATCTACAATAGAGAATAGGATTTGAGGCAATGATTTGCTTTCCAGGACAAAACAGAATGCAAGTTGACAAGATGTCAGTTTAGAAGCAGGTGTACATTTTTTCATTGGCTGACACAGGCTTTTCTGAATACCTGTAACTTTTTTTAACCTTATAAATATATGCAAATTTATCAAATATTTATATCTGCTGAATATGCAGCAAGTTGTAGGGTTTAATTGCTTAAAAATGGTAGGTCAAATATAAAAAGGCATCCCAACCTCATGTGGCTCAACTGCCTGTTTTTACCACCTCCCAACCAAAAGTGTAAACAAAGCCTAATGCCGCGTACACACAATCGGAATTCTCGTCGGAAAAAGCTCTGATGGTTTTCCCGTCGGAATTCCGACGGAATTCCACTCAAACTGTCTTGCCTACACATGGTCACACCAAATTCCGACTGCCAAGAACGCGGTGACGTACAACACATACGACGGGACTAGAAAAAGGAAGTTCAATACCTAGTAGCCAATAGTTTCCATCTCGTAGTTGAATTTGAGCATGCGTGAGTTTTTGCGCGTCGGAATTGCATACACACGATCAGAACGTTTTTCCATCGGGAAAATTGAGAACATGCTATCAAATTTTTGCTTGCGGGAATTCGTCCAGCTAAATTCCGATGGAGCCTACACACGGTCGCATTTTCCGATGAAAATCTCTCACCTGTCTTTTGCTGGCCGAAATTCCGATCGTGTATACGTGGCATTAGTGTCAGCATGTATTAGCCCTTGTACACACAGTCGGACATTCCGACAACAAAATCTGTCGGATTTTGTCCGAAACTTGTGTTGCATACACACGGTCCGACAAAGTTGTCGGAAAATCCAATCGTACGCAACGTGACGACGTTATTTCGTTACGACAGGACTACGTTCCGGCTAGTAGCCAATAGCTTTGGTGTAGGAATTTGATCTGAGCATGCGTGGCACTTTGTCCGATCGGAATTCTCTACACACAATCGGACAAAGTCCTATCGGATCACGTTGTCGGAAAGTTTTTTGGCCCAGCTCTAAAACCTTGTCCGTCGGAAACAGTCCAACGGAGCCCACACACAGTCGGATTATCCGACAACACGGTCCGATCGGACATTTTCCGTCGGAATGTCCGACCGTGTGTACAAGGGCTGAGGATGTTAAAAAATGCAGCATGTACGTCATTTTTTTCATTTCTGTTTTCTTATTGCATGGATCTGATTGCAGCTCTACGATAGCCAATGTGTACATGTACATGCTACCTTCTCACATTCCAGGGTGTGCATTTTGCAGAATTTTACACGTGTACACATCTAAGCATGTGTAATTGTACATGTGTAAAATTTTATTTAGAGGCTGTAATAAAGGAGTACGGTATGTGTGTGCTTCTAAATGCTGTACGCACGTAAACATGTTATTGTCAGTGTCAGTGTGTTTAAAGCGAAGTTTCACCCAAAAGTGGAACTTCCTCTCATTTGTCTCCCACTTTCGCCCCTCCGGTGCCACATTTGACACCTTTCAGGGGGAAAGGGGGGGGGGACGCCTGTTTCCACTTCCGGGAGTCACGGCCGCGGCTATTGATGTCACTGCTCAGCTTCCTCCTCCTCCCCGTCGCCGGGCCAGTAGGAGAGAGGAGCGGATCCTCGCACATGCTCAGTAGGGTTCCCGACGTGAAGCCGAAAGGCTACACTGCCGGGTTCCCTTATCCACAATGGCAGTGGCAGCATCTGACAGCTGATGGAAACATTAGCTGCAGTGCTGACATTGCTGGACTCCAGGACAGGTAAGAATCCTATTATTAAAAGCCAGCAGCTGCAGTATGTGTAGCTGCTAGCTTTTAATTTTTGCAGCGGTGGGTGGACCTCCGCTTTAAGTAGAATAAAAATAAATGGTGCATTTTTATTGATGGGCCCTATTGCGAGTACAAACAATAAATAATGTACACATACAGTATGCGGTTTCCCCATGAATGATGTTAGGAGTAGGATGTTTTTATTTGGTTGGCGTTTTTTTGGTGATGGTAATGGCAAGAAATGTACAGCTAAACGTTCAAAAAAATTTTTTTTTTACTGTTTTGGGCCAGTTTTCTTTTGATAATTAAAAAAAAAAAAAAAAAAACCAGGAGAAAGATGTTATCATTTATTGTAAAGGCGCAAGGTTTTTTTTTTTTTTTACCTTTGTGCATGCAGCAGCAACCCCAGCCCTTTTAAAACTTACCTGTGCCCCATCCCAATCCAGCGATGTGAATGAGAGCCTCGGCTCTCCCAGGTCTCTGCCTCTTCATTGGCTGAGACAGCAGCGGTAGCCATTTGCTCCCACTACAGTCAATCACAGCCGGTGAGCTAATGAGAGAGCAGGGGCGGGGCCGAGCCACTGGCTGCATCAGCTATTGAAAGCTGGCTCATACATAATCATTTAAAATAATGAGTATTCATGACCACAAAAGTTCTAACTTCAGTTGAAATTTATGTTAGCACATGCGCATTAAAAGAAATATGATTTCCGCACGAAGGACCAAAATTAGAATTTAGACCTTTCATTTTTCTGGTTGCTATGCATGAAAAAATGATCATTGATTTGTCCCCCATTACCCATAAGGCCTCCCACATACTTAAAGGATAAGTCCACCTTTTAGAACATGTTACATGTTTCACTTATTTTTGGGGTGGAACATGTAACATATTTCCAATGCTGCAGCTGCTGTTCGGCCCCCCCTGATCTTCTGATTGCTGGTGCAATGCTTTACAGGCTCCAAAAAAAAAAAAAAAATATTCACTTTTTTTTTTTAACTGCAAAATAAATAAGGTGCATTTATTTTTTTTCTAAAAAGTGAACTTATCCTTTAAGCATACACCCGTGTGAAGAACTATTTGACACCTGGGCAGGTACATGTCCTGGAAAACACATTGGGGTTGAGTTACTAAATGCAAATCCACTTTGGGCTACAAGTGTACTTGGAAATGAAGTAGCTGTAGATCTGAGGGCAAGATCTGAAATGAGGGGAAGCTCTGCTCATTTTATCATAAAATCGTGCACAAGCAAAAATGCTGTTTTCTATTTTCCGTGCATGTCCCCCTCGGATCTACAGTGACTGCACTACAAAGTGCACTTGTAGTGCAAAGTGGATTTGCCTTTAAAAAAATAAACCCTGTTGTCTAAATTCAGTGACACAAGCCTGGACCACTGTCAAACTGGGACTAGCACCTGTGTCCATGCAGCTGCTGTGTCCCAATAGACATGAGTAGGCCTGTGAACACTTGTGCAAACCCGACCCCTTGCATGGATGTACACTTAAGTATGTCAATGTGAATGAGGCCTTAGAAAATTGAATGAACATTCTGAAATCAAACATTTTGTTAGTTCTATCAATGCTTTACCAGCTTTAGTGTGCTACCTCCTGCCTGGCTGTGTGGAAATCACAAAACTGGCTGTACAGAATGACAACTCCTTTTGTAGACAAAACAGAAAGCATATATGTATTTTAACTGTGTGTTAGCTGCATGCGTGAAGTTTTACTGTAAATTAGGTAACTAGCCTAATTAAAAAGCAGATATTTTTTTTAATGAGATGTTACTGAAACCCCTTTAAAGTAAATTACTTTAATTGTACCCAATCAACTTTTGAACCTTCTACTATTTAACATTAGTGATGGACGAACTTCCGACGGGACGTTTCGCGAACGCGAAACGCGAACGGACACAAACGTTCGCGAAAACGACCGTTCGCCGCGGGCTCCATTGACTTCAATGGGAGGCGAATTTCGCAAACCTTTAGGTCGAATTTGCGGCCACGGGGTAATTATTAGGGGGTAGCACGTAGTCCCACCACCTGGACAATAGCATAATACATGTATGAGGTGAATTTGGGATCGATAACTACAAGCATTTTTTTTTTATTTGGGAAATTGTTCTGACAATTCAGGACTATGGAGCTAATGAAGGCAATGGAGGAGAGGGAAGGTCAGGGACCAGGGTAGGCAAACAAGAGGGTGCAGGAGATACAGAGCACTGACAGCAGCACCGTAATACAGAGCACTGACATCAGCACCGTGACATACAGCGCTGACAGCAGCTCCGTGACATACAGCGCTGACAGCAGCTCCGTGACATACAGCGCTGACAGCAGCTCCGTGACATACAGCGCTGACAGCAGCTCCGTGACATACAGCGCTGACAGCAGCTCCGTGACATACAGCGCTGACAGCAGCACCGTGACATACAGCGCTGACAGCAGCTCCGTGACATACAGCGCTGACAGCAGCTCCGTGACATACAGCGCTGACAGCAGCTCCGTGACATACAGCACTGACAGCAGCTCCGTGACATACAGCGCTGACAGCAGCTCCGTGACATACAGCGCTGACAGCAGCACCGTGACATACAGCGCTGACAGCAGCTCCGTGACATACAGCGCTGACAGCAGCTCCGTGACATACAGCGCTGACAGCAGCTCCGTGACATACAGCGCTGACAGCAGCTCCGTGACATACAGCGCTGACAGCAGCTCCGTGACATACAGCGCTGACAGCAGCACCGTGACATACAGCGCTGACAGCAGCTCCGTGACATACAGCGCTGACAGCAGCTCCGTGACATACAGCGCTGACAGCAGCTCCGTGACATACAGCACTGACAGCAGCTCCGTGACATACAGCGCTGACAGCAGCTCCGTGACATACAGCGCTGACAGCAGCACCGTGACATACAGCGCTGACAGCAGCTCCGTGACATACAGCGCTGACAGCAGCTCCGTGACATACAGCGCTGACAGCAGCTCCGTGACATACAGCGCTGACAGCAGCTCCGTGACATACAGCGCTGACAGCAGCTCCGTGACATACAGCGCTGACAGCAGCTCCGTGACATACAGCGCTGACAGCAGCTCCGTGACATACAGCGCTGACAGCAGCTCCGTGACATACAGCGCTGACAGCAGCTCCGTGACATACAGCGCTGACAGCAGCTCCGTGACATACAGCGCTGACAGCAGCTCCGTGACATACAGCGCTGACAGCAGCTCCGTGACATACAGCGCTGACAGCAGCACCGTAAGCAGCCCCAGGAGGAAGTCAGCACAGCACAGGGATGGTGTGATCCCCTCATAATAAGAACCCCCAGGAGGAAGTCAGCACAGCACAGGGATGGTGGGAGCCCCTCATAATAAGAACACCCAGGAGGAAGTCAGCACAGCACAGGGATGGTGGGAACCCCTCATAATAAGCAGCCCCAGTAGAAATATGACACCGCTCAACCTCTTCAAAGAGGAGGGTAGGGGCATATAGTACGGTGTGCTTTTTTGGGTCAGGGAAGTGAGCCAAATGAATTAAGAAGGTCTGTGTGCTTGATTCCAAAAATTGTTTATAGACATATACATGGTCTACTGATCACATGTGTTGAATTCCTCCGAGATCCATGCCTCATTCATTTTTAGAAATGTGAGGTAGTTAACACTGTGGTGAGCTAGGCGAGTACGCTTATCGGTCACAATCCCCCCTGCTGCGCTGAACGTCCTTTCGGACAGGACACTGGATGAGGGGCAAGCCAACAGTTCGATTGCAAATTGGGCAAGCTCTGGCCAGAGGTCAAGCCTGCCCACCCAGTAGTCTAGGGGTTCATCACTCCTCAGAGCGTCCACATCGGCCGTTAACCCAATGTAGTCGGACACCTGACGGTCTAGGCGTTCCCTGATGCTGGATCCGGATGACACCTGTCGATGGGTCGGCTGAAAGAATGACCTCATATCCGAAGTCACCAACACATCTTCAAACCGGCCTCTTCTTGCAGGCGCTGTTGGATTGGTACCCGCAAATCCTTCTCTGGGAGTGGGAATTGCTCCTCTGCCAGCGCACGCAAAAGCAGAATGCAGCATTTCTCGAAGCAAGGCCTGGAAGTGCTGCATTCTGACAGCCCTCTGCGACGGCGGTAACATTTCCGCCATTTTGTGTTTGTACCGGGGGTCTAAGTACGTTGCCACCCAGTACTGGTCCTTGACCCTCATGCTTTTTATACGGGGGTCCCTATTAAAACACTGGAGCATGAAGGCCCCCATTTGCACTAAAGTGGAAGCGGTGTGGTGGCCTGGCTCCTGCTCATCATCCAGGATAATGTCGTCCTCTTCATTCTCCTCTCCCCATCCTCGCACAACAGGGATCCCAGAAAGGTTTAAAGCATGCTCTTCTTGCTCCTGCTCATCCGCCCCGGCACCATCCTCCTCTGACTCCTCATCAGACTCCTGTTGTTGACTTGTCTCAGATAGAGTAGCCCCCCCTGGGAATTCATCCAGCATTGCGACTTCCTCATCTTCCCGCTCCTGCTCCTCCACAGCCTGATCAATGACACGACGCAATGCACGCTCCAGAAAGAAGGCATAAGGTACCATGTCACTGATGGCGCCATGGCTGCGACTGACCAGTTTGGTGATCTCCTCAAATGGCCGCAGAAGTCTGCATGTGTCGCGCATGAGCAGCCACTGGCGCGGTGAAAAAAAACCCAGCTCCCCAGAACCGTTTCTTTCGCAGAGTTCATACAGGTAGACGTTAACTGCACGTTTCTGCTGGAGCAGCCTATCAAGCATATAGAAGGTTGAGTTCCATCGCGTCGGGCAATCGCAAATAAGACGTCTGACCGGCAGATGGTGTCGCCGCTGAATGTCAGCAAGGCGAGCCATGGCCGTGTAAGATCTTCTGAAATGGGCCGAGATTTTCCTTGCCTGCCGCAAGATGTCCTGGACCCCAGGGTATTTGACAAGGAATCGCTGCACGACCAAGTTTAAGACGTGTGCCATGCACGGCACGTGCGTGATTTTGCCCTGTTTCAATGCGCTAAGCAGATTGGCACCGTTGTCACACACCACTTTACCAACTGTCAAATTGAGCGGTGTTAGCCACTCATCTGCCTGTGAACGCAAAGCTGAAAGGAGTGCCGGGCCAGTGTGGCTCTTTGCTTCCAGGCACAACAGACGCAGCACGGCATGGCAACGTCTCACCTGGCATGTGGAATAGGTTCTGGGGAGCTTGGGCGGTGCAGTGGAAGAGACGCTAGCAGCGGAAAAGGAGGAGGCAGCTGAGGAGGAGAGGGAGGAGGATGGAGTAGGAGGAGGAGAAGAAGAGTCAGGCCTGCATGCAATCCGTGGCGGTAAAACCAAATCTACACGGGTGCCACGGGTTACATGCTTGACGGCCGTCAGAAGGTTCACCCAGTGGGCAGTAAAACTGATATACCTTCCCTGCCCGTGTTTGCTAGACCACGTGTCTGTGGTCAGATGTATCTTGGCACCGACACTGTGTGCCAGAGATACATTCACTTGCCGCTGAACATGGCCATATAGCTCTGGGATGCCCTTCTCTGAGAAATACTTCCTTCCTGGGACCTTCCATTGTGGTGTTCCAATGGCCACAAATTTGCGAAAGGCCTCCGAGTCCACCAGTTTATATGGCAGTAGTTGGCGGGCTATGAGTTCTGACAAGCCAGCCGCCAACCGTTGGGCAAGAGGGTTATCCGGCGTCATCATTTTTTTACGCTCAAACATTAGGCCCACGGAAGCCTGCCTTTTTGCAGAAAAATGTGAGCTTGGCGTGATGGAAGGTGGAGTGGAGGACAATTGTGAGGAGAGAGGAGAAGGAGAAGTAGAAGACGAGGCTGGACGGTGAGAGCCTGCAGTGTGGCTTTGTGTGTTCCGTTGCTCCCACTGGGCTCGGTGATGGCTGCTCATGTGCCTTCTTAAGGCGGTCGTCCCTAGGTGAGTATTGGGCTTACCGCGACTAACGCGTTGACTGCAAAGATTGCAGATGGCAACGCTATTGTCAGCAGCGGACACGTTAAAAAAAGCCCACACTGCGGAGCCATGTGCCGGTGTCCTGGGAGCGCCAGATGTGACCGTACATGGTCGATGACTCGCTCCTGATACATTTGCAGTCTGCTTTGTCCCTGCTGTGCAATGTAAGTCATTGCTGCTTCTCCTCCCTATCTGCTGGTCCATATCTCCCTCTGAACTCCCCTCCTCTTCCTCTCTTGTGGGCACCCACGTGACATCACTAGACACGTCATCATCAACGTCACCTTCCCCACCGCTATAAGTAGAGTAGGCAGCAACACCGGGGACCAACCTCCTCCTTGGGCTGATCTGGGTACTGGCGTCAGACTGCTGAGTAGCGCTTGTTGCTACCTCCTCTTCCTGATCCAATACCAAGAGTGGCTGCGCATCAGAAATGTCCTCTTGATATGGATCGGAAAATAATTCCAGTGACTCAAGCGGAAGGTATGTGGTGGTGGTGGTGGTGGTCGTGTTGTTGGTGGTAGTGTCTTTGGGGGTGCACATAGCAGAGAGTGAAGAAGAGGGTGCAGATCGAGAGGATGAGGAGGGTGCAGAAGAGTAAGGCTGAGCGAGCCACTCAACCAAGTCTGGTGCATCCTTTAAAGTAATTGAACGCACCTTCTGCAACTTCCCACTTTGGCTCAAGCCTGTTGCTCCTGCCCTACCCCTACCACCCCTGCGGAAGGGCCTGCCTCTTCCTCTGCATGTCATTTTTTAAATGACCCTGTGACAAAACTCTTAGTCCCTATACCGCTGAAGGACTGCTGCAGTATAGGTGAGCGGTCAGCAGTGGTGCACGTCAACCCTATCTATTGTGGACCTATAGCGGTCCTTACAGAACAGCAGACTGTACCGCACTCAAGCCTATGTACCGTAGCACCCTATACCAAGTTACCAGTCCTTATAAGAACTTTTGTGGACCAAGCAGGTTGTGTATTAGTGTTTAGCAGACTGTACGTCAGTCCCTATACCGCTGAAGGACTGCTGCAGTATAGGGCAGCGGTCAGCAGTGGTGCACGTCAACCCTATCTATTGTGGACCGATAGCGGTCCTTACAGAACAGCAGACTGTACCGCACTCAAGCCTATGTACCGTAGCACCCTATACCAAGTTACCAGTCCTTATAAGAACTTTTGTGGAACAAGCAGGTTGTGTGTTAGTGATTAGCAGACTGTACGTCAGTCCCTATACCAATGAAGGACTGCTGCAGTATAGGGCAGCGGTCAGCAGTAGTGCACGGCAACCCTATGTATTGTGGACCGATAGCGGTCCTTACAGAACAGCAGACTGTACCGCACTCAAGCCTATGTACCGTAGCACCCTATACCAAGTTACCAGTCCTTATAAGAACTTTTGTGGACCAAGCAGGTTGTGTATTAGTGTTTAGCAGACTGTACGTCAGTCCCTATACCGCTGAAGGACTGCTGCAGTATAGGGCAGCGGTCAGCAGTGGTGCACGTCAACCCTATCTATTGTGGACCGATAGCGGTCCTTACAGAACAGCAGACTGTACCGCACTCAAGCCTATGTACCGTAGCACCCTATACCAAGTTACCAGTCCTTATAAGAACTTTTGTGGACCAAGCAGGTTGTGTATTAGTGTTTAGCAGACTGTACGTCAGTCCCTATACCGCTGAAGGACTGCTGCAGTATAGGGCAGCGGTCAGCAGTGGTGCACGTCAACCCTATCTATTGTGGACCGATAGCGGTCCTTACAGAACAGCAGACTGTACCGCACTCAAGCCTATGTACCGTAGCACCCTATACCAAGTTACCAGTCCTTATAAGAACTTTTGTGGAACAAGCAGGTTGTGTGTTAGTGATTAGCAGACTGTACGTCAGTCCCTATACCAATGAAGGACTGCTGCAGTATAGGGCAGCGGTCAGCAGTAGTGCACGGCAACCCTATGTATTGTGGACCGATAGCGGTCCTTACAGAACAGCAGACTGTACCGCACTCAAGCCTATGTACCGTAGCACCCTATACCAAGTTACCAGTCCTTATAAGAACTTTTGTGGACCAAGCAGGTTGTGTATTAGTGTTTAGCAGACTGTACGTCAGTCCCTATACCGCTGAAGGACTGCTGCAGTATAGGGCAGCGGTCAGCAGTGGTGCACGTCAACCCTATGTATTGTGGACCGATAGCGGTCCTTACAGAACAGCAGACTGTAACGCACTCAGGCCTATGTACCGTAGCACCCTATACCAAGTTACCAGTCCTTATAAGAACTTTTGTGGACCAAGCAGGTTGTGTGTTAGTGATTAGCAGACTGTACGTCAGTCCCTATACCAATGAAGGACTGCTGCAGTATAGGGCAGCGGTCAGCAGTAGTGCACGGCAACCCTATGTATTGTGGACCGATAGCGGTCCTTACAGAACAGCAGACTGTAACGCACTCAGGCCTATGTACCGTAGCACCCTATACCAAGTTACCAGTCCTTATAAGAACTTTTGTGGACCAAGCAGGTTGTGTGTTAGTGATTAGCAGACTGTACGTCAGTCCCTATACCAATGAAGGACTGCTGCAGTATAGGGCAGCGGTCAGCAGTAGTGCACGGCAACCCTATGTATTGTGGACCGATAGCGGTCCTTACAGAACAGCAGACTGTACCGCACTCAAGCCTATGTACCGTAGCACCCTATACCAAGTTACCAGTCCTTATAAGAACTTTTGTGGACCAAGCAGGTTGTGTATTAGTGTTTAGCAGACTGTACGTCAGTCCCTATACCGCTGAAGGACTGCTGCAGTATAGGGCAGCGGTCAGCAGTGGTGCACGTCAACCCTATGTATTGTGGACCGATAGCGGTCCTTACAGAACAGCAGACTGTAACGCACTCAGGCCTATGTACCGTAGCACCCTATACCAAGTTACCAGTCCTTATAAGAACTTTTGTGGACCAAGCAGGTTGTGTGTTAGTGATTAGCAGACTGTACGTCAGTCCCTATACCAATGAAGGACTGCTGCAGTATAGGGCAGCGGTCAGCAGTAGTGCACGGCAACCCTATGTATTGTGGACCGATAGCGGTCCTTACAGAACAGCAGACTGTAACGCACTCAGGCCTATGTACCGTAGCACCCTATACCAAGTTACCAGTCCTTATAAAAACTTTTGTGGACCAAGCAGGTTGTGTGTTAGTGTTTAGCAGACTGTGCGTCAGTCCCTATACCGCTGAAGGACTGCTGCAGTATAGGGCAGCGGTCAGCAGTGGTGCACGTCAACCCTATCTATTGTGGACCGATAGCGGTCCTTACAGAACAGCAGACTGTACCGCACTCAAGCCTATGTACCGTAGCACCCTATACCAAGTTACCAGTCCTTATAAGAACTTTTGTGGACCAAGCAGGTTGTGTATTAGTGTTTAGCAGACTGTACGTCAGTCCCTATACCGCTGAAGGACTGCTGCAGTATAGGGCAGCGGTCAGCAGTGGTGCACGTCAACCCTATGTATTGTGGACCGATAGCGGTCCTTACAGAACAGCAGACTGTAACGCACTCAGGCCTATGTACCGTAGCACCCTATACCAAGTTACCAGTCCTTATAAGAACTTTTGTGGACCAAGCAGGTTGTGTGTTAGTGATTAGCAGACTGTACGTCAGTCCCTATACCAATGAAGGACTGCTGCAGTATAGGGCAGCGGTCAGCAGTAGTGCACGGCAACCCTATGTATTGTGGACCGATAGCGGTCCTTACAGAACAGCAGACTGTACTGCACTCAGGCCTATGTACCGTAGCACCCTATACCAAGTTACCAGTCCTTATAAAAACTTTTGTGGACCAAGCAGGTTGTGTGTTAGTGTTTAGCAGACTGTGCGTCAGTCCCTATACCGCTGAAGGACTGCTGCAGTATAGGGCAGCGGTCAGCAGTAGTGCACGGCAACCCTATGTATTGTGGACCGATAGCGGTCCTTACAGAACAGCAGACTGTAACGCACTCAGGCCTATGTACCGTAGCACCCTATACCAAGTTACCAGTCCTTATAAGAACTTTTGTGGACCAAGCAGGTTGTGTGTTAGTGATTAGCAGACTGTACGTCAGTCCCTATACCAATGAAGGACTGCTGCAGTATAGGGCAGCGGTCAGCAGTAGTGCACGGCAACCCTATGTATTGTGGACCGATAGCGGTCCTTACAGAACAGCAGACTGTACCGCACCCAAGCCTATGTACCGTAGCACCCTAGACAGACCAAGTTACCAGTCCTGATAAAGAGCTTTGTGGAACAAGTGAGTTGTGAATGATTAGCAGACTGCAGCAGAAGGGCAGCAGTCAAGTATAATATTCTTTCTATATTTGGAAGAAAGAATATTATACGTGTACAAGCCTATTACCGTACCACTGATACCAGTCCTGAAAAGAACCTTTGTGGAACTAATAGTAACAGCAAGTCTTTAAAATTATCCTCACTGCCTGACACACTGCTTCCTGCCTGTCCCTATACAAATTGGCAAAAAAGAGTAGGCTGGAACGATTAGCTGGAACAGCTCTTTTGTGGACCTGATAGTAACAGCTAATGATGATGATGATGATGATGATGAAGAAAGACTAATCTGGCTGAGCTGTCCCTAAAATAGCAGCATACAGCGCTCTGTCCCTTTATCTAAACTGACAAAAGAAACTCAGGCTGCTGACCTAACACCTATACCAGTCCTGAAAAGAACTTTTGTGTACCAAATAGCTAGCGTTTTCCTCTGTCCCTACTCCACACAGGATCCTTTCCCTACAGTGACAGAAGAAAGAATGTAAAATGGCCACCGGATCGGGTGTATTTATAGGTTAGGGGGAATGTCCAAGTGTCCATGAGCTGTCATGTCTCAATTGGTTGTCCTGTAACACATGATAAACGTGTCACGAAAGGTTAAAGTTCTTGTATACATTAAACACGTAAGTCCGCCGGGGCGAACGCC
>JAZDVW010000328.1:0-2500 GCA_037367395.1 Lithobates pipiens
GTTTCATGTGTTTGACTCCCCATCTTCCTTCAACGCCACAGGAATGGCAGACTGTGGCTTCCCAGTTCGCTGCCCGTTGGGACTTCCCCAACTGCGGAGGGGCCATCGACGGAAAACATGTGAGGATTGTGCCCCCACCCCATTCGGGGTCCTACTATTGGAATTATAAGGGGTTCCATAGTGTGGTGCTAATGGCGGTGGTGTCGGCACAATGTGACTTTCTTTATGTGGATGTGGGGAAGAACGGCCGGATGTCTGACGGAGGAGTCTTTAGGCAGACCGAGTTCTGCCACCGTCTTACCACTGGTGGCCTGGACTTGCCACCGGATGCCGAAAATGTGGAGGGGCTCCCGTTTGTTTTTCTGGCTGATGAAGCGTTCGGTCTGAGTGAACATCTCATGAGACCCTTCCCCCAAAGGACCCTCACCCCGGAGAGGAGGATTTTTAATTACCGGCTGGCCAGAGCAAGAAGGGTTGTGGAAAGTGCCTTTGGCATTATGGCCAGCCGGTTCCGTCTGTTACTGACAGCCATCAACCTGGCAAAATATAAACTCAACTATGTTATTCTGTGCAGCTGCATTCTTCACAATTTTCTAAGGAAATTTTCAGGTAACCAGTACCTGCAGCCTATTGGGCCTGAGGCCGGACTCAGGCTTCCAGAACTTACAGGGCTGGATCATGCCCTTCCTGGCTTAGCCCCCCAAACAGCACGTGAGGTGCGTGACCGCTATGTCAGCTATTTTAATGGTAGGGGGGCTATTCCAATGCCAGCTGACCAATAAAAAAATCTTTTTCTTGAAATATGTCTTGTCTGTTCAAATTTTGAAGTTTGGTTCTTGTTTGCTTTTCACGTTGCTTGTATCCTACATTGTCCTAATTCAGGGATATGCAATTGGCCAACCTCCGGCTGGTGCAAAACTACAAGTCAATCATGCCTCTGGGTCTCATGCTTGTGGCTGTCAGTCTTGCTATGCTTCATGGGACTTGTAGTTCTGCAACAGCTGGATTTCCACTAATTGCATATTCCTGTCCTAGTGCATTTGTATAGCAAAGTGGTTTTTGACAATAGGAAATAAGGCCCTTTGTGACAGAAAACACAAAATGACTTCCCAAACTGGTATTGAGTATTGAAAGAAGTAGACACACACATTTTTTTTTGTTTTTTTTTTATTTTTTAATAGTGCACATTCCAACCAGTGCCTCTTATTTAGATCTTTTTTTTTTTTTATTTTTTTTTTTTTTTTATTCTTTTTTTATTTTTTTGGGGGGGAAATTGTTTTTTAATTTTTTTTTTCTTTTTATTTTTTGTTTTTATAAATTATTCTTTTTTTTTTTCTTTTTTGGTAAACATAGAAATATATAAATATATCAAAAATGCAACTATCACAAAAATAAAAAAATAAAATCAGATTTTTAACTATTTTACTTTATTTTACATAAAACAAGGGGTAAAGCCAAATTTTGAAGATGCACACCAAAAATTGGTAATGTCAACATGTGCTATGTACCATCATGAGTGATCAATGGACGTGTTTGGTGTGTGCAATCCCTTCCTCTCACATACTAGAATGAGGAAGGGTTTGCAAACACCAAATGCGTCCATTGCGATCCTCTGATGGCACATAGCACATGTTGACACACCGTGTGCATCTTCAAAATTTGGCCTCTAAAAATCAAGTAAAAACCTTAAAAACGTTTTGGCAAGGAAATGAAGGACATGATCGATTGTGTTTTAGGGAAAAGGGCTTAGATTCTCCCTAAAACATCGTTCATGTCCTTCATTTCCTGCCTCATAGGGACCAGCTGTTGTTGTAGAGCCTGGATTTGCTGTAGCATGGCCTGGATGTTGCTCTCCATCAAATCCATTCTTGCATTCCAGGCCATGACCTGCCCAATCAGCCTGTGGGCACTGTCCGAGGTAAATGGCTCGGCTTGTCCTTCCACAACCAGATCATCACCTAAAAACATGTGTAGATAAAAAATTGGTTAACGTATACAGCCATTAATTGTTTACCTTAAGCTGGGTTGTCAGACACTCACTTTCACTTTGTGGGGTGTGTAACTCCACCTGCTCTTCCTCCTCCACATCTAGCCCTGGGCTGGGCTCATCCAGTGGAGCTACGGAGCTTGGTCCAGCGGAGGATACCGAGCTTGGCTGCTCCCTCGAGGACACTGGGCTGGGCAGCTCCAATACTGATGCGGGGCTGGATGGCTCCATCACCGACACGGGGCTGGATGGCTCCATCACCGACATGGGGCTGGGGCTAAGTGCCCAATCAGGCTGGCGAGGTCGGGGGGTCCTGGGCTGCTCCGCCTCTTGTCTGAGTCTTTGTTCCCCTATGAGAATGAAAAAAAAAAAAAAAATACTAATAAACATAGTGATATTTGAGTTCAGAAATTTGAATATGAAACATTGGTTTGAAGTGGTGTAAAATTATTAGCTGGTTATTACAAGATTCTAGTTTAATACATCCTTAAAATGACTTTTTTTTAGTTAGGC
>JAZDVW010000328.1:7500-52500 GCA_037367395.1 Lithobates pipiens
CTTGGCGGGAGGCAGTTGAAGCAGCTCCGATACGAAACGAATGTCCGGAGTAGTGAGCCGGATTGAGGTGAAGGATGCCCAGGAGTATCCAGACATGCTCCATGAACTGGGCTGCGTTCAGTGGTTTACCGTGAAATGGCAGAAGCGGGCCAGTTCCTGGTTGATCGGCCAGAAGGGTCAACAAGCGGGTGAGAATGGCGACCGGGCACCAGCGGTTGTTGGTTTTATAAAAATGTATGTCCGTACCTGGGCCAAGCTGCTGCGTCTTGGAGACTGCTATATGTAGGATGAAATGGTCTCCGTGCCTGACCAGGTGGTGCTTGCACAGCATGCGAGCTGAGGGGCTACTGGAGGTAAACTCGCCTGGCCGTAAGAAGCCGTAGAAGGCCAAGTGTATGGCTGCTTGTATAATGATACTAGTGTGGAGCCCGAAAGGAAGGTGCAGTGGCCAGAATATCAGACATGTTTCTGAAAACGTCTCCTGTGATAGGCAGGCGTTTGGTGGAGGCCGTGGGCTGGCGTTTCTGGATGCCGCGCATGACAGCCCGAATGGCGTGGAAAGTGAACAAGGAGGGTTCGGCAGGGTCCTGGAGGGAGGTGAAATGTTGTACCCCGGCCAGGTATAACCGGATCGTGTTAAAGGATAACGCCAAGTCCGAGTGGCAATAGGCGATGAAGGCCAGGACTTGCTTGACCCGGGAGGTCTCTGTGGAGTGAAATGTTAAGAAGCGGTTAAAGGCCCTCCAGGCTGTTTGATAGGCCTTGCGGGTATTGTCTGAGAGGGAGAGATCGATGAGTTGAGTTGCGGCTACTAGATGTGGGGTTAATCCAGGGTCAGTTGAGACCAGTCCGGGATAGCTGCTGACGTTGGTCCGGCTCCGGGCACCTGGTCAAAAAAGGAAACTAAGTTAAAGCGGGAGAGGGCGTCCGCTGCCCGATTGAATTTACCGGGGATAAAGGCACAATGAACGTTGAATTGAAATAACAATGAGAGCTGGACCAGTCGCCGCAGGAAGGACATAATCTCTAGAGACTTAGACCTGCCTTTGTTAATGATTTCCGCAGTGGCCAGATTGTCCGTTGAAAAGGTCACTGTTTGACCCGACCAACTGCGGCCCCATGTGTGGGCAGCGGCTACGATGGGGTACAACTCGAACAGGGAGGACGTCTCGGTGAAGCCCGGAATTGCCAGTATCTGAGGAGGCCAGGGGGCTGCGAGCCAGAGGTGGCCAAAAATTGCCGCAAAACCCGTGGAGGCCGCTGCGTCGGTCACCACCTGAGGTGAAAAGGAGGACACGGAGGGAATGAACAGGGACACGCCATTCCAGGACGTTAGGAATTCCTCCCACATGGCAAGATCTGCTATAGCTGCGGGGTCCAGGCTGAGGACATGCTCCGGGTCTTGTGAATGGGACAGCAGGACTAACAGGCGCGATACGAATGCGCGACCTTGAGGGATGATGCGCATGGCAAAATTAAGCATACCGAGAAGGGACTGTAGCTGCCTCTTGGTGCAAGTTCTGGCGCGGGTGAAGTCCCTCAGGACCGTCCTGATGCGGCTTAGTTTATCCGGGGGGAGGCTGGCCTGCATAGTGCTGGTGTCTAAGCTGACCCCGAGAAAGGTGATTGCCTGCGCTGGACCCTCCACCTTGTGCTCGGCAATGGGGACGTTAAGGTTATTGAAGACCACTCTTAGTTTATCCAGATCCCCTGGAAGGGAGCCAGGTGACTCGATCAGCAGGAAGTCATCCAAATAGTGTATGACTCCCTGGCACTGGGCTACGTGCAGCAAGATCCATGCGAGAGCCTGCGCAAACGAGTCGAAGAGCCAGGGGCTACTCTTGGACCCGAAGGTTAGCTTAGTGGCAAAATAGTAGAGCTCCTTCCACTTGATGCCATGCCAGCACCAGAGAGACGGATGGATAGGAAGGAGCTTGAAGGCGTCTGAGATGTCGGCCTTGGAGAGCCATGTTCCTGTGCCTGACTTGAGAATGGCCTGGATGGCCGTGTCTACGGATGCGTATTTAAGGGAGAACTCCTCAGAGGGGATAAGGGAATTAAGACTGGGGACAGAGGAAGAATGAGGCGCTGACAAATAGGGCTGACTCGCCAGGTGTTAAATGGGGGCTTTGTGAAAGGGCCTATGATGAAGTCCCGGTCTAGCTCTGCCTGTAATAGCTGGTCAATGGCTTGAACATCCGTGGCTGCTGACCGCAGGTTCTGGCACTCGTGTGTAAGGTGAGGGAGAGAGACAAGTCCCGTATGAAAGCCCTGAGTGAAGCCCTGAACTAGGTAGGCGGCAAGTGAGGGGGTGGGATGATTGGCGAGGTAGACACTGAGCCACGACACGTTGACCCGGCTTAGTCAAGATTTTTTAGCCTGCTTGACCTCGCACATGAGCCTGGGATGAGCTCTATGACACCGTGTGCATACGTGGAGCAGCCTGCACTGACTGAAATTGCACGACCCGCTGTTATAGTTGTTGCAGATGGCTGCGCCTCCCATGGTCTTGACCGGGCGCCCCAGTTTATCTGTCTGCGGCAGGCGTACCGGCGCCGGTGGGCCCTGGGCAGTACCTGAGGTCGACGGACCGTCTAAGGGTGGGGCTGCCACTGAGCTGGCACACCAAGTCGCGGTGTGAGTAGCCGACTGGCAAATGGCACAGAGGGGAGACCGCAGCCCCGCGAAGTGTCGGCAGAACAGCTCGGTGTCCATGACACTCCAATCAGTAGGCATCTGAAATTGGGAGAGCCTGGCGGCCGCCTTAGCGGAGAAGGAGCGGTGATAGTCATAAAATGAAAAACCGCCGTATTTATAACCCAGGCCAACTACCACGTGGAGGTAACGATCCAGTTCCTCCCTCCTGCCGGGGGAGGCCGAGCAGATGATGTCCCTCAGCATGCCGAAGGCCAAGGTGAACTCGGTGACAGAAAGCTTCCTGTCCAGCCTGGGGTCTTTGGCTTTGAGGACCACCGACACGTCCCCCCATGTGTAAGCTTTGTTTTCTGCCAGCTCATGAATGGAGATAAGAAGTGAAGCCAGATTGACGTCCTTGCCCTCTAGGATGTCCTTCCTGATGTTGGCTGATATCAAATGAGAAGGGTACACTACTGGTGTACGCCCGGGGGTACCTGCGCTGGTGTTATCCACTGCTTGTGAAGCTGGTATTGGAGGAGAAACGGATGGGCGGGTCTCGAGGAGGGCCACCCGACTCTGAACCTCTGACATTGAGGTCGTCAGAGATGACACCAGAGTGTGAAGCTGCGTGATGGAAGCAGCGATAGAGCCCAGGGAGGCCTGCTGGGCACTATCCTCAACCGCGGCTGGGGGAGGAAAGAGGAGCCCGAAAAGCTCGGCCTTTCTGGCTGTAGCTGGAAAGGGTACACCCCTGCGCCTTAACTCGGCTGTTAGCCTGGGAATGGTCCACGCTCTGAAGGACCTTTGGCTGCCACTCTCTGAGACAAGAGAAGGGGACAACGGAGCCGTGTAGTCCTCGCTGCCAGCCTGGGACATGGTGGCAAAATCCAGGCTTGGTGAGCCTATTAATCCTTGGGTCCGGGTTTTCTCCTGTACGGAACCTATGAGGGTGACATGGATTACAAGACTCGTAGGAGACTCCTGAGAAAACATTTTTAAAGAGAAGGATACTACCGCTCGTAAGCGTTTCCCTCCCAGATGACCCTCTCTTACCTACGGAGGCACCGTTCGACCAGGTGCAGGTTGGACCTACTGAGAACTCGACTGATCTGAGGAGATGAAGGTGAAGTTTTGTTTGAGAATCCTACACCTAAAGAGAGATGTCTAGCTAACTAGTGGAGGTGAGACTGGAAATGTGATAAACGACATAAATGAAATGAACGGACAACCGAAATTTGCTCTTTAGAATAACGTACATACGACAACAGAGACGTGACTTGGTTGCGTCGCCGATGCAAAACAAAAATTTTTTCTTTAATTCTTTTGAGGCAATTCAACAGTGAAATGAGGCTGATGAGCAAGGCCCCCCGATAGAAATCCGACATTGAAGAGTCAACTGGACTAACCGGGAAGCAGTATGTGACCGTGAAATGAGTGAATCTGCCATGACAGAGATCTGAATCGCCATGCCACAAGCACGAAACGGACTCTGGAGCATGTACTGAAATGAGGCCATTCCTGGGGCACACCGATACGAATTTAGTACACGGATGTGACTATTCGTACCGGAACGTGATAAGTGAAATGAAATGAAAACCCATGACAAAGACATGAATCAAAGGACGAGCCCATGAACCCAACAGAAGAATCCTGTCTTTGGAGCATGTACCGAAATGAGGCGTAACAGCTGGGCGTACCGGAACGAATCGGTACATAACCAAATGCAACAGGATTCGAATCGGAGCGTAATAAGTGACTGAAATGATATCCCATGACAGAGACAAGTTTCAACGACTGGACAGATGGTTACCACAAAGAATCCGTCTCTGGAGCATGTACTGAAATGAGGCGTAGCAGCTGGGCGCACCAGAACGAATCGATGCATAAGGAATGCGATGGGATTCGAATTGGAGCGTAATAAGTGACAGAAATGATAAGCCATGACAGAGACAAGATTCAATGACTGGACTGATGGTTTACAATAAAGAACCCGTCTCTGGAGCATGTACTGAAATGAGGCGTAGCAGCTGGGCACACCAGAACGAATCGGTGCATAACGGAATGCGACAGGATTCGCTTTGGCGCGTAATAAGTGACAGAAATGATATGCCATGACAGAGACAAGTTTCAACGACTAGACTGATGGTTGCAACAGAGAAACCGTCTCTGGAGCATGTACCGAAATGAGGCGTAGCAGCTGGGCACGCCAGGACGAATCGGTGCATAGCAGAATGCGACAGGATTCGAATTGGCGCGTAATAAGTGACAGAAATGATATGCCATGACAGAGACAACATTCAACGACTGGACTGATGGTTACAACAAAAGAATCCGTCTCTGGAGCATGTACTGAAATGAGGCGTAGCAGCTGGGCACGCCAGGACGAATCGGTGCATAGCAGCATGCGACAGGATTCGAATTGGCGTGTAATAAGTGACAGAAATGAAAGCCATGACAAAGACTAGAATCAAGGACCGTGCTTGAACCTGCGAGTGACTCAGTCTCTGGAGCATGTACAGAAATGAGGCCGAACCCTGGGGCACTTCGAAGCGAATCGGTGCATTGGAGATGCGACGGGATTCGCATCGGAGCGCGGTAAGTGACAGAAATGATGAAATGACTTTAGAAATGGTAGAAATGAAATGATCCGACATAACAGACTGAAATGATTGAAATGACTCGAAATGATTGAAATGACTGAAATGATTGAAATGAAATGAAACGAAATGACAGACATAGTACAAACGGCATGAAATGATTGAAATGCTTAAACTTATTCGGATTTGAAACGGTCCGACCGTTTCATGATTTTGAACAACATGAGATTGCCATTGGCCGGAGTGCTCAGTTTAACGTGACAAGCAGACGGCTGTAATTTCGAAACGGTTCGATCGATTCGAACATAGAAATGATCGGGAGAGTCGTTCGGTTTAGCAACGACGTGCTACGAAACGAAGTGCCTGGTGGCACGAACGGCATGTACCGAAAAGTGATAACGGCTTCTTTCGAAGAAGGGGTAGTGACATGAAGTAACGAATACGAGTGCCACAGTTAAGACGTTCGTGCAATCTAGAGTGAGTGGTTCGTAAGTTCAGGAATCTAGTTTACGTGACTTTGTAACACATGAAATGAAATGGGTGCCGAAGCCCTACCTGCGACAGCCGGCCCAGACGTGTTGTACGACAACGGAAAATTTCGATTTGAGTATAGCGACTCAGACGGCAATCAGACGGACGCTGACGAACGACAAGGCTTTGTCGACACGAAGGCGGACGGAACAGCGTGGAACTCACGAACCCGGCTCACTGAAAGGTCTCGAGGATAGTCGGCCCTTAATTTCTGACGTATCAGATATCGCGCACCGGAACCGACGAGGGAGCTAGGCGAACGGGCTGGTTATATACTCCACCGGGCTCCACCCATAATTCCAGGCCACCATACTGGCCTTTCTATATATATATATATATAAATTATTATTATTTTTTTTTTTTTTTTTTTTTTTTTATTTGGAATATATTTTTTCTATAATTGGAAGATTAATCATAGGATGAGGATGAATAAAAACATGTAGTATAACTCTGTGTGAATATAAGCAGCAAAGCTACTTCACTTTTCTTGCATTACGAAGAAGAAAAGAACGGGCTATATTAACCACTTGCTTACTGGGCACTTAAACCCCCCTCAGTCCCAGACCAATTTTCAGCTTTCAGCGCTGATGCACTTTGAATGACAATTGCGCGGGCATACAACACTGTACCCAAATGAAATTTTTATCATTTTTTTCCCACAAATAGAGCTTTCTTTTGGTGGTATTTAGTTACAGCTCGGAGTTTTATTTTTTGCTAAACAAACAAAAAAAGATGCAAAAAAAAAAAAAAAAAAAATCATGTTTTAATAGTTTGTTATAAAATTTTGCAAACGGGTCATTTTTCTCCTTCATTGAAGTGCGCTGATTAGGCGGCACTGATAGGCTGCATTGGTGGGCACTGATGGGCTGCATTGGTGGGCACTGATGGGCTGCACCGGTGGGCACTGATGGGCTGCGCCGGTGGGCACTGATAGGCATAGTTAAGGCGGCACTAATAGGCACAGATAAGGCGGCACCGATGGGCACAGATAAGGCGGCACTGATGGGCAAAGATGGGCACAGATAAGATGGCACGGATGGGTGGCACAGATAAGTGGCACGGATGGGTGGCACGGATGGGCACTGATAGGTACCACAGATAGATGGGACTGATGGGCACTGATAGGTGGCACTGATAGGTGGCTCTGATAGGTGGCACTGCTGGGCACTGATGGGCGGCACTGCTGGGCACAGATGGGCGGCACTGCTGGGCACTGATGGGCGGCACTGGGGTGCAGCACCTTTGAGGCAGATTGGGTGGCACTGTGGGTGGCACTGTGGGGTGGCACTGTGGGTGGCACTGTGGGTGGCACTGTGGGTGGCACTGTGGGTGGCACTGTGGGCACTGTGGGCACTGAGGGGGGGCACTGACGGGGGGCACTTACTTTTGCTTTTATTTTATTTCAGGATGGCACTGCGGGAGGCAGGTGGGCACAGGCAGGTGGCAGGTGGTCCCTTTTTTCATGGCCGTGATCGGGACCGATGTCCCGATCACGGCCGCCGGCGATCGGCTTTTTTTTTCTCTCCTCGCGCTGTCAGCGCGAGGAGGAATAATAGCCGATTACCGGCTCCGTTCTATCACATGATCAGCTGTCATTGGCTGACAGCTGATCACGTGATAAGGGGTCGGGATCGACCCCTTACACGGATCGGTGATCAGGCGAGTCTCACGGACTCGCCGATCACAGAGCGCGCCGCGCGCGCCCCTCAGGGGGCGCGCAGGCCGCTCGTAACCAGGACTACGTCAATAGACGTAGTCCCGGAAATGTAGGTCCGCGCTAATGCCGTCATTTGGCAATAGCGCGGATCTGTAGTGGTTAAAAAACCACAAAATTAGCAGCATGACGAATATGCTAGCTTCAATACGAACACTAGTTTTACAAGACCGAGCGCTTCCGCCCTGTTAATTCTTTCTGAGTATGCGCGGAACTTAGTTTGACGAACAAGCCTACACACGAGGGGACTGTTCGCTGATACAAGGTTTCAGCGGACAGTTTTTCGGAAATTCCGAAAAACCTTGTTCAGCAGACTGTTCGCTGAAACTGTCCGCTGAAAGCCCACACACGAGCGGACTGTCCGCTGAAACACTGTTCAGCGGACAAAGTTGAGCGAACAGTCCCCGCGTGTGTACGCGGCCTCAGAGTTTTTAATCTACCCTCTGCTAACTTTCTTCACAGCTTGATCTTAACTTGTTTGTGACTGTTTTTTTATTCATTTTTTTATTAATTTTTTTTTCTTTTGAAGTTTATTAACAGTGATTAATATAACATATATAGGGAATTGTGTGAATACGCATGTGACTCACATTAAGTACTATATGTAGCACTTATTCTTGCACAAAAGCACTTTAGAAGATTTCCTGTAGTCCCTTTATGCACAGTTTATTGAATTTTTATGGTGAGGATACGATTGTTTTCTACAAACTTATAACGAACAACCTACTGTATGGTGGTAATATTGTATCTAGTGGAAATAAGGGTGGTATTCACCTTTAATATCGGGTAGCGCCGGACACCTCACATTCTCTTTAAATTATTGATTATTTTCAAAGACCCTTGCGGGGATTTCTTGGTTGGGGGGCTGCAACCCGTATATATAGATATTTGTATGCTTCTTGCTCTCTGTATTCTTTCTGGTTACCGTATAACCTAAGCGCGGCTTTGTTCAAACTTTTTAATTTCAAGTTAATAAATATGTCGGCTCTGGGGACCTAAAGACTGGCAAAGAACCAGCCTGGGTGAGCATGGGTCTGGATTCTTAGACAGTTAAGTGTCCTTATTTTTAAAAGTCAGAAGCTACAGTATTTGTAGCTGCTGACTTTAAATTTGTTTGTTAAGACTGAAGATCCTCTTTTAACCACTTCAATACCAGACACTTTCACCCCCTTCGCGTCCAGGACAAGTTTTAAGCGCTGTTACTGCGTCACATTTTTAATGACAATTACTCTTAGCCCTTGTACACACGGTCGGACATTCTGACAACCAAATCCGTCAGATTTTGTCTGACGGATTTTGTCCGAAACTGGTGCTGCATACACACGGTCGGACAAAGTTGTCGGAAAATCCGATCGTTCAGAACATGATGTTGTTATTACGTTACGACGGGACTACGTTCAGGCTAGTAGCCAATAGCTTTGGTCTAGGAATTTGATCTGAGCATGCGTGGCACTTTGTCCGATCGGAATTCTCTAGAAATGATCGGACAAAGTCTGATCGGATCATGTTGTCGGGAAATTTTATAGCCCCGCTCTAAAACCTTGTCGGTTGGATATTCCGATGGAGCCCACACATGGTCGGATTATCCGACAACACGGTCCAATCGGACATTTTCCGTCGGAATGTCCGCCCGTGTGTACAAGGCTAACAGTGTTGCAATTAGTCTTGCAACACTGTACCAAAATGTATTTTTTAGTATTTTTGGAGAATGATAGAACTTTATTTTGGTGGTATTTAATCATCACTGGATTTTTTATTTTTTTTGGTACATACTGTAAATAAAAAAAATACACTGTAATCACCTTAACCAACACCAGAGACCACAATAATAAACAATTCTGTCATGAATAGATGCAATTCATGAGTTTTTATACTTGTGATCATGTGATCACATCGTACATAGGCCAATCACAGCAGCCCGGCATTGAGCACCACAATCCACTGTGTCCATGTACCCATACGTCCTTCCAGAAGAACAGAACACCCGCCCGCCCGTTTATCTATATTGGCTGGGCAGGAAGCAGTTAATAGTTTACACTGCCTGTGATACATATACAGTGCATGTGGAAGAGTTACATAAAAATTGTCAAATCAGTGGCAGGAGAGGAGAGCAGAGAACCCATAAAAAGCAAAGGTCATCTCACATTTTCCATCACTAGAGAGAAATGAAAATACATTTCCACTTTGACTTGTTATATACTAGCTTTTATTCCAATCCACTTATTTTTACTGTCTATAACAGGGGTCTCCAAACTTTCTAAACAAAGGGCCAGTTTACTGATCCTCAGAAATCAGGGTAAGCACACTGGCCTTGGGAGTAGAAAATGTACCAGTATGGGTGGGACTAAAAAATGGAAAAGGCATGGTGGTCTGTGAGAGTAAAAAAAAATGAAATAGCATCATGGTCAGTAGGAGGAGGATTAATGCCCTATCATTGGTATCAGTGGGAGGATTAGTGCCCACTTATTGGTATCAGTGGGAGGAAGAGTGCCCCATCACTGGTATCGTGGGGGGGGGGGGGGAGATAGCACCTCATTGTTAATGTCATTGGGAGAAATATTGTCCTATCATTAATGTCAGTTGGAGAAATAATGCCTGATCATTTATATCAGTGGGAGGAATAATGCCCTATACAGTTAGATGAACTGAATAGCTGCCACCATTCCAGATCATACTGAAAGCTCCTCAGTTTCTCCATCCTATTGTTCAGCCAGGTACCGAAACCCAAGAGCCCGCCTAAACTCCACATTGTACTCATACCAGGGGGTATAGCCTCTAGCAGGAGTTTTCCCGTGTGTGCTGCTTGTCCTGTTTGCTTGCTCATGAAATCACTGGATTCTTTAACACCATTGGAGTTCAGCCTGATTCCTCAAGGAATAATGTGCTATCAGTGTTGTAAGTGGAATGAATAGTACCTCATCTTTGGTGTCAGTGGGAGTAAAGCCCCGTACACACTATCAGATTGTCTTCTGAGTTTTTCCTTCAGATTTACCAAAACCATGTAGTAGAAGGGCCTGCCTGATTGCATACACATTGAAACTCCTAAGGTTTGACCTCATATTATATGGTTTTGGTAAATCTGAAGGAAAAACTCAGCAGACAATCTGATAGTGTGTACAGGGCTTTATAGTGTCCTATTGGCATCAGTGGGAGGAATACCACCCCATTTCTGGTGTCATTGGGAAGGATAGTGGCTAATAGAATTGTGAGGAAGGAAACCCAAGGGCTACATATGGAGAGTGGAGATCATGGAGAAAAGTAAGGTGCATGTCACAGTCTGAGGGTAAGGTTTGGAGACCAGTGGCTGTAGCAGAAGAGAGGTTCACAGGTAGTCAGCTAGAAATATGCAAGCAGATCCCCCAAGCAGATGATGTGGACTTATCTAAGAAGTGGGGTCTAAGCACTAACCAGTAATCACCAGAGCTCCTGATGCTCATGTTAGTACCAGGCTGCATGTTAGTACCAGGTTGAAGTCCTCAGGATCACCCCATCAGAAGTTGAGCAAGCCAGGGTCCAATAGCAGATAAAGCAAGCAGGAATTAAGCAGAGGTATAGTCAGTAAACAATCCAAAGGTCAGTAACAAGTAGGAGCTGGATGGGATCTAAAAAAAGCATAACCAATGAACAAACCAAGGTTCAGTAAGGACTGGTAAATAAGGAGAGCAGCAGGTATGAAATGAACAAGATATTGGATGGAGAGATCACAATAATCTGGAAAACAGGGTTCAAGGTTCGAGAGAAACAAGACAAAAAGCTAATGTTGTCCAAGGACTCCTCAGACAGGGAACTGTCCAGCACCCCTGGTTCCCAGTGAGAAGAGCCACAGCTAGACATTGGTTGCAAGTTCAGACCCAAGTCCTGACATAAGGTCAACAAGGGTTTTGAAAATGCATTGAAGGTCATTAAAGCCAAGAGTGAGTAGTACTTCATCAAATTTTTGTTACTACTGAAGGAGGAGGAGGATTATATAAATAACTTGCTACAAAGAGTTCTGGCTTAAATCCGAGAGCCAAATTTAGCTCATGTGACTGTAGGCGAAAGTTTCCCACAAGAGCTAATAAAAATTCTAAAAATAGTTCTATAAGCAGGCTGATTTACAATGAACATAAATCATGTGTATCATATGTTCTGCTTTTGTTTTGATCTCAACAGAACTGCCTAAACGGAAGGATTCATATACATATTGAAACATTGCATCTTAATATTAGATGAATTAAGATTAAGTCTGATTGTTTCCTTGTCTTTTACATTAATCTATCAATGAGCTTTGTTTATTAACACCTCACCCATTAGATCAGGGATATGCAATTAGCGGACCTCCAGCTGTTGCAAAACTACAAGTCCCATCATGCCTCTGCCTCTGGGTGTCATGTTTGTGGCTGTCTGTCTTGCTGTGCTTCATGGGGCTTGTAGTTCTGCAACAGCTGGAGGTCCGCTAATTGCATATCCCTGCATTCGATTATCACACAGAGGCTTCTTCTAAACTCTCTTTGTCCTCTCAGTCCCTTTTGGGCAGGGGTCCCCTTTAAATCCATTCCAGACCTTTCAGGTTTGGTATGGATTTTGGGGGGACCCCAACGCCATTGTTTTAAAATTTGGCACAGAGTTCCCCTTAATATCCATACCAGACCTGAAGGGCATGTATGGGCACTGATAGATGGTACTGATGAGTGGCACTGATTGACACTGATAGATGGCACTGATTGGCATCGCTGATTAGGAGACGCTGGCAGGTATTGCTGGTGGGCACTGATTGGTATCATGTGTGATCATCAGTGTTGGCCATCCCTGGTGGTCCTGGTGGCATCCCTGGTGGCCCTGGGTGGGCATCCGAGGGGGGGCTGCGATGATTGCAATCAGCACAGCCCCCCCCCCGTCAGAGGAGCAGCTGATCAGCTTCCAATAAATGTCTCTTCCTGTTTACATCTTGATCAGCCATGATTGGACATGGCTGATCACGTGGTAAAGAGTCTCCGGCGCGGCATGTGGTTAAAATCACTGCCCCTGAAAAAAACATCAATTTTTTAAACTTTTTTTTGCATTGATACACATCCCCTGGGGCAGGACCCGGGTCCCCAAACACTTTTTATGACAATAACTTGCATATAAGTCTTTAAAATTAGCACTTTTTAATGCTCGTGTCCCATCGTCTTTAACAGTGTTCGTCAGAATTTTTTGCCTGTTCACAAGTTCTGGTGCAAACCGCACCGGGGGTGTTCGGATCATCCTTAATTAATGTTAATGATATGATTTTCTTTTGCAAATAATTGGACATGGTCTCTTATCATCCCCTCAAATAGTTTACAAACTACAGATGTTAGACTGACAGGCCTATAGTTTTCAGCAATATACAGCGCCTTGAAAATATTCAGAGAAGTAGGCTTGGCTCCTCTCAGCTCCACTCACAGTTATGCCCAGTCCCGCCTTATGATGGACATAACACAGGGACTGGGCATGACTGTGAGTGGAGCCAAGAGGAGCCGAGTCCAGCCAAGAAAACTCAGCTATGTGTATCTCAGCGGCGCTCGGCTCCTTTTCGGCTCAGCTTACAGTCCCGCCCAGTCCTCTCCAGTGGACCTGTGTTATGTCCATCATAGGGCGGGACTGCGAGAGGGGCCGTGAGGAGCCAAGCCTAGCCGAGTACACTCAGCTTTGTGTATGTCGGCAGCACTCGCTTCACAGTCAGCGGAGATCTGCACCGATTTTAAATAATCAGCCTGCAATGAGGCTGGGCAATGCTGCAAAGAGACTGGGCAATACTGCAAAGACACTGGGCAAGGCTGCAGATGGACACTGGGCAAGGGTGCAATGATGGACAAGGCTGCAGATGGAAACTGATAAGGCTGCATTGATGGGTATTTAAATGTAAGATTGTTTTCCTTAAAATTTCCCTCCTAAAAGTTTTTTTACTTCCCCTCCTAAACTTGGGGTGAGTGTTATGCGCCGGCATGTATGTTGATAAATACAGTACTTTGTGTATCCAGGTGGATTATAACAATTTTTAAGGAGAGATTGGGCTTTCTTTTGTTGGCAATTGGTAATGGGCATCGCCTGAATTTTTTATTATCGAAGGAAAACTGGCCCAAAACAATAAAAAAAAAGTTAATTTCTTGCTACTACCATAAACTTCCACCAAAGAACATGCTAAATTAATTTCTCCTGCACCTGATGATTGCAGCAATACCACATATGAGTACTGTATGTTATTTGTTGCTTGTACCCATAGTACAGCCCAAAAATAATAGTGCCCATTTTGCGTTTTTTATCCTGCCTAAAATACATTGAAACCGACTGACACTAATACAAAAAAAAAAAAATTCAATTAAAATATATTTATTAAGTATTTATTATTATTTTATTAGATTTTTTTATTATTATTATTTATTTGTTTTATTACACATTGTTTTTTTAATTTGCAAGGAGAGATAGAGAGAGAGAGATACTAAGTTACAGAGAAAGAAGATGTGGAGGCAGGTTTTGCAGTGACTGATGACTGTGATAGCCAATCAGAGGCTATCATGGCAATCAGATGACCCTGAATCGGAAGTTCTTGGTACCGATCATTAGTACCCCGGTCTCTGAGCTGGGAGCTGTCAGCCCACAACAGGAAGCTCTTCAAAAGGACCTTCACAACAGGATCACCAAAATCTTCATGAAGGCAAAATCACCAGCACCTTCATGGTAGGATTATAAGAATACTTTTAATGGAAGCTGCATTTTTATTAAGATTAAAAATGACTTTTGAAGTTACATTAAAGTTTAGTCTCGGTCCACACTGCCGTGACTTGTCAGGCAACTTAGTCACTTGACAAGTAGTGCTCCATTAACCCCCCTGACGGTATTCCCGAGTCTGACTCGGGGTGGATTTTTTATACCAAGAGCGGTATCCCCGAGTCAGACTCGGGACTGCATCGCTGGATCCAGGAGGAGGTTTACTTACCTTCTCCCTCGGATCCAGCGTTGTCTCCCCGCTGTACGAGCGAGCCGTGTCTCGCTCGATGCATCACATCGCCGATCTCCGTGCCCTGCGAGCGTTGCGACGCACGGGGACGGAGATCGGCGCCAAATTCAAAAAGTGAAACAAACAGTAAACATACAGTATAATGTAATCTTACAGATTACATTGCTGTATGTAAATATTTCACATCCCCGTTGTCCCTAGTGGTCTGCCCAGTGTCCTGCATGCAGTTTTATATAATAAAAACTGTTCTTTATGCCTGGAAACTGGAGATTGTCCATAGCAACCAAAACTGTCACTGTACATCAAAAATGATTTTAGACCAGCTAGAAAACAGCGATAATAAATTAGAATCACTCGCAGAATTGAGCGATAGCGAATTGTGGGGAGATCCGTCATCAAATACTGAAAAGTAATGACAGTGACAATTCTGCAACTGAGCAAATTTCAGTGTTTTTGATTTGATTACATTATTGAATAATTTTTATTATTGTTATATTATTATTTGGTACAATTATTTATAATTATTTATTATATTATAATTTATGATTTAATTTTTCAAACTTTATCATACCCGGGATGTCTGCTAGACTCTGGTTTGGACAGATTTAAGAGAGTTATTCCTAAGAATTGCAGGACTACAATATAAAACGCCAAATTTTCATGCAAAATAATGGTACCGCTTTTAGCACCTAAAATCCAAAATAATCGTACCGCCAGGGAGGTTAATTGCTATGGAACCATTCTACTCAAGTCGCTCCGACTTAAAAAAAAGGTTCCTGCACTACTTGGGGGTGACTTGAGAGCAGCTTACATTGATTTTTTTTAAAGAAGTCATATGCAAGCCACGTTGATGCCGCGCTGTGCGGCACAGCTTCAAAGTCATGCGACTTTTAAGCCACATCAGTGTGAACTGGCCCTTATATGAGATTTTAGTGATTGGATTTACATTTACTTTAAAGCCCCACGCACACGCTCGGACATTCCGACCACAAAATCCGCTGGATTTTTTCAGACGGATTTTGGCCCAAACTTGTCTTGTATACACACAGTCTCACAAAGTTGTCAGAATTTCCGATCGTTCTGAACGAGGTGATGTCAAACACGTACATCGGGACTATAAATGGACCAGTAGTCAATAGCTTTCGTCTCTTAGTTTATTCTGAGTAGGGATGAGCCAAACACCCCCGGTTCGGTTCGCACCAGAAACTTCGAATGGACCAAAAACTTTAGAACTCTATGAAAGTCTATAGGACTCGAAAGTTCAAAATCAAAAGTGCTAATTTTAAAGGCTAATATGCAAGATATGCAACAGACAACACCAGCAATAAGGGGTATCTTCAGGTGTATACTGTGCTGGAGGCACACAACACCCACTTTAACTCCTGCAGATGCCTGTATTAGAGAACACCATCAAAAAAGGGTAGATACAGGTATATACTGTGCTGTGCTGGAGGCACACAACACCAACTAACTCCTGTAGATGCCTGTATTAGAGAACACTAGCAAAAAAGGGTAGATACAGGTGTATATTGTGCTGGAGGTCACAACACCCACTAACTCCTGCAGATGCCTGTATTAGAGAACACCAGAAAAAAAGGGTAGATACAGGTGTATACTGTGCTGGAGGCACACAACACCCACTAACTTCTGCAGATGCCTGTATTAGAGAACACCAGCAAAAAAGGGTAGATACAGGTGTATACTGTGCTGGAGGCACACAACACCCACTTTAACTCCTGCAGATTCCTGAGAAAAGAACACACTGTCCCTGCCTATCTAGCTCTTTCCCTGCACGCCGGAACACACTACACAAGGCCATATAGTGTGGGGCATGTACTAAACCCCCTGAGCTATAATTGGCCACAGGCATCCTGCCTGTGACCAATTATGGCTCTCCTCGCTGCCAGCGCTGTGATTGGCCAAGAATGTGGGGTCACAGTGCATGCTTGGCCAATCATGAGCCAGCAATGCACTGCAATGGTGTAGTGCATTGTAGGTCGTGCCACACGAATTTGGTGCGAACGGTCCACAAAGTTCTGAATTCACCGAACAGACGAACGGCCGATGTTCGAGTCGAACATGCGTTCCAGTCAAACCCCAAGGTCATCCTTAATTCTGAGCATGCGGGCACTTTGTCTGCTGGAATTGTGTACACACAATTGGAATTTATGCTCTCAAACTTTGTGCGTCGGAAAATCCGACTGAAAAAGTCAGATGGAGCCCGCACTCGGTCGGCTTTTCCGACAACATGATCCGATCGCACATTTTCCGTCGGCCATGTGTATGGGGCATAATACTGAAAACCTGGAACAACTTAGGAGCTGAGATGCAGATTCTTATAAATGCCCATTCTTAACTGTCTCTCTTTAATAGACCTTTAAGTATTTAAGTAAATTGAAACCATTAAGGGATTTTTCTTACACTTCCAAAATGAAGCCTCAGTTGCAGTTATTCATTTGCAGTTTATGCTTGTTTATCTCTACATCTACATGGATATTATATTGTGTTCTTATGACTTAAGGAATAAACAAGATAATTTGCATATCACTTTTACGTAATAGATTGATATCACTTACGCCATTCAACACATCTTTTATTGCCCTGCTTAGCACAAAAAGATTAATTATTATACCGTCCCTTATATGAGGTTTCAGTGATTGGCTTTGCATTTACTTTAAGACTGAAAACCTGAAAAAAAAGAGTTGAGAAGCAGATTCTTACAAATGCCCATTCTTAACCGCTTAAGCCCCGGACCATTTTGCTGCCCAAAGACCAGAGCACTTTTTTTTTTTCCATAAAAGTTTTTATTTTTCTTCAAGGAAAAGGAAAAATACAGACTGCATTTCAGAGTATGCCAGAGTTACAATCAGATAGGTAACATACAGACGTCCCAAACATCAAAAAATAAGAAATACAAAATATAAAACTTTTAGTAGACATGTTACTGGGTGTACGATCTGTTAAATAATTAGAACACCTTAACTGGAAAAATCCCCTCACCCCGCGAACTCAGCTGAAGAAATGGGGGATATAAATTTCCAAGGGGGAGGGTGTAGGAAAGAAGTGCCCTATGTGTCTGCCTTCGCGTTATCACTGAATCGTTCCCTCCGCGGAAGGAGAAAACGCGGTGGCGCTTAGCCTGATTAGGGACCAGAGCACTTTTTGCGATTCGGCACTGTGACGCTTTAACTGACAATTGCGTGGTCGTGCGACGTGACTCCAAAACAAAATTGATGTATTTTTTTTCCCACAAATAGAGCTTTCTTTTGGTGGTATTTGATCACCTCTGCGGTTTTTATTTTTTGCGATATAAACAAAGAAATGAGTGTCAATTTTGAAAAAACATATTATTTTTATTTTTTGCTATAATAAATATCTCCAAAAGATATTGAAATTATTTTTTTCTCAATTTAGGCTGATACGTATTCTTCTACATATTTTTGGTAAAAAAAATCGCAATAAGCGTATATTGATTGGTTTGCGCAAACGTTATAGCGTCTACAAAATAGGGGATAGTTTTATGGCATTTTTATTAATATTTTTTTTTTTGCTAGTAATGGCAATGATCAGTGATTTTTATCATGACTGCGACATTATGGTGGACATGTCAAACAATTTTGACAAATTTTTGGGACCATTGGCATTAATACAGCAATCAGTGCGATTAAAATTACATATAAAATCTTGATGGGATTTAAAATATCGGAGCCCCCACTATATATTAAAAAAATGGGATGAAGAGATTGGGACAGGTAGTACAGAGGCAGAAGTGTATAAAATATTAAGGATGCCGCATGCGATTTCACCAGATTGTAGTTTATTTGAAATGAACTACAAATGTATGGCTCGTGGTATTTAACTCCAGATAGAGTACACCATTTTCAAAGAGAGGTCTCTAATTTATGTTGGCGAGGATGTTCAGAAATAGGATCTATGATCCATCTTTGGTGGACATGCCCCAAAATGAAAGAATTCTGGAAAGAGGTAATATCAACAATTGAGGAAATTACGGGTTTAAAAATACCAGAAGAGCCAAGGGTGTGCTTGGTTCACGGAGCTACGTTGCCCATTAAACAATATAGGAATACACTGATATCTTGCTTACTAAATGCAGCAAAGAGTCTAATTCCTCTGATATGGAAAAATCCGAAGAGTTCCTCTTTGAGAAGTTGGTTCTGTAAAATTAATAAAATTTACAACCTTGAGTATTTAAAGTTTAGTGGAGAAATAGGTGAAGTGGGGTTTCTAAAGAGATGGAAAGATTGGGAAAAATACAAGCAATTAGTGAGATACGCCGAAAGGATGGCTGCAGTAGTATAATATGACTCTGAAAGGGTAGGATTTTACATATTTGGAGAGACCTAGGGTGGGTCGCGGGAGGGGGGAACTGAAATGGGTTGGATGAGATACTACTTTGTAAACATTGTATACTGTGAGAGGACCTGTTTGCAGCCCAAGGGGCAAAAAACAAAAAACACCACATTTAAAGCGGGAGTCCGCCGGGTAGTGATGGACGAACTTCCGACGGGACGTTTCGCGAAAGCGAAATGCGAACGGACCCAAACGTTCGCGAAACCGAACGTTCGCCGCGGGCCCCATTGACTTCAATGGGAGGCGAACTTTGCAAACCTTCATGTCGAATTTGCGGCCACGTGGTAATTATTAGGGGGTAAAACGTAGTCCCACCATCTGGACAATGACATAATACATGTATGAGGTGAATTTGGGATCGATAACTACAAGCATTTTTATTTTATTTGGGAAATTGTTCTAACAATTCAGGACTATGGAGCTAATGAAGGCAATGGAGGAGAGGGAAGGTCAGGGACCAGGGTAGGCAAAGAAGAGGGTGCAGGAGATGATCACCAGCAGCGTGACATACCGGAATGACACATGCACCGTGATAGAGGCATCTGACAGCAGCACCGTAATACAGAGCACTGACAGCAGCACCGTGACATACAGCGCTGACAGCAGCACCGTGACATACAGCGCTGACAGCAGCACCGTGACATACAGCGCTGACAGCAGCACCGTGACATACAGCGCTGACAGCAGCACCGTGACATACAGCGCTGACAGCAGCACCGTGACATACAGCGCTGACAGCAGCACCGTGACATACAGCGCTGACAGCAGCACCGTGACATACAGCGCTGACAGCAGCACCGTGACATACAGCGCTGACAGCAGCACCGTGACATACAGCGCTGACAGCAGCACCGTGACATACAGCACTGACAGCAGCACCGTAAGCAGCCCCAGGAGGAAGTCAGCACAGCACAGGGATGGTGTGATCCCCTCATAATAAGAACCCCCAGGAGGAAGTCAGCACAGCACAGGGATGGTGTGATCCCCTCATAATAAGAACCCCCAGGAGGAAGTCAGCACAGCACAGGGATGGTGTGATCCCCTCATAATAAGAACCCCCAGGAGGAAGTCAGCACAGCACAGGGATAGTGTGATCCCTTCATAATAAGAACCCCCAGGAGGAAGTCAGCACAGCACAGGGATATCATAAGCAGCCCCAGTAGAAATATGACACCGCTCAACCTCTTCAAAGAGGAGGGTAGGGGCATATAGTACGGTGTGCTTTTTTGGGTCAAGGAAGTGAGCCAAATGAATTAAGAAGGTCTGTGTGCTTGATTAAAAAAATAGTTTATAGACATATACATGGTCTACTGGTCACATGTGTTGAATTCCTCCGAGATCCATGCCTCATTCATTTTTAGAAATGTTAGGTAGTTAACACTGTGGTGAGCTAGGCGAGTACGCTTATCGGTCACAATCCCCCCTGCTGCGCTGAACGTCCTTTCGGACAGGACACTGGATGAGGGGCAAGCCAACAGTTCGATTGCAAATTGGGCAAGCTCTGGCCAGAGGTCAAGCCTGCCCACCCAGTAGTCTAGGGGTTCATCACTCCTCAGAGCGTCCACATCGGCCGTTAACCCAATGTAGTCGGACACCTGACGGTCTAGGCGTTCCCTGATGCTGGATCCGGATGACACCTGTCGATGGGTCGGCTGAAAGAATGACCTCATATCCGAAGTCACCAACACATCTTCAAACCGGCCTCTTCTTGCAGGCGCTGTTGGATTGGTACCCGCAAATCCTTCTCTGGGAGTGGGAATTGCTCCTCTGCCAGCGCACGCAAAAGCAGAATGCAGCATTTCTCGAAGCAAGGCCTGGAAGTGCTGCATTCTGACAGCCCTCTGCGACGGCGGTAACATTTCCGCCATTTTGTGTTTGTACCGGGGGTCTAAGTACGTTGCCACCCAGTACTGGTCCTTGACCCTCATGCTTTTTATACGGGGGTCCCTATTAAAACACTGGAGCATGAAGGCCCCCATTTGCACTAAAGTGGAAGCGGTGTGGTGGCCTGGCTCCTGCTCATCATCCAGGATAATGTCGTCCTCTTCATTCTCCTCTCCCCATCCTCGCACAACAGGGATCCCAGAAAGGTTTAAAGCATGCTCTTCTTGCTCCTGCTCATCCGCCCCGGCACCATCCTCCTCTGACTCCTCATCAGACTCCTGTTGTTGACTTGTCTCAGATAGAGTAGCCCCCCCTGGGAATTCATCCAGCATTGCGACTTCCTCATCTTCCCGCTCCTGCTCCTCCACAGCCTGATCAATGACACGACGCAATGCACGCTCCAGAAAGAAGGCATAAGGTACCATGTCACTGATGGCGCCATGGCTGCGACTGACCAGTTTGGTGATCTCCTCAAATGGCCGCAGAAGTCTGCATGTGTCGCGCATGAGCAGCCACTGGCGCGGTGAAAAAAAACCCAGCTCCCCAGAACCGTTTCTTTCGCAGAGTTCATACAGGTAGACGTTAACTGCACGTTTCTGCTGGAGCAGCCTATCAAGCATATAGAAGGTTGAGTTCCATCGCGTCGGGCAATCGCAAATAAGACGTCTGACCGGCAGATGGTGTCGCCGCTGAATGTCAGCAAGGCGAGCCATGGCCGTGTAAGATCTTCTGAAATGGGCCGAGATTTTCCTTGCCTGCCGCAAGATGTCCTGGACCCCAGGGTATTTGACAAGGAATCGCTGCACGACCAAGTTTAAGACGTGTGCCATGCACGGCACGTGCGTGATTTTGCCCTGTTTCAATGCGCTAAGCAGATTGGCACCGTTGTCACACACCACTTTACCAACTGTCAAATTGAGCGGTGTTAGCCACTCATCTGCCTGTGAACGCAAAGCTGAAAGGAGTGCCGGGCCAGTGTGGCTCTTTGCTTCCAGGCACAACAGACGCAGCACGGCATGGCAACGTCTCACCTGGCATGTGGAATAGGTTCTGGGGAGCTTGGGCGGTGCAGTGGAAGAGACGCTAGCAGCGGAAAAGGAGGAGGCAGCTGAGGAGGAGAGGGAGGAGGATGGAGTAGGAGGAGGAGAAGAAGAGTCAGGCCTGCATGCAATCCGTGGCGGTAAAACCAAATCTACACGGGTGCCACGGGTTACATGCTTGACGGCCGTCAGAAGGTTCACCCAGTGGGCAGTAAAACTGATATACCTTCCCTGCCCGTGTTTGCTAGACCACGTGTCTGTGGTCAGATGTATCTTGGCACCGACACTGTGTGCCAGAGATACATTCACTTGCCGCTGAACATGGCCATATAGCTCTGGGATGCCCTTCTCTGAGAAATACTTCCTTCCTGGGACCTTCCATTGTGGTGTTCCAATGGCCACAAATTTGCGAAAGGCCTCCGAGTCCACCAGTTTATATGGCAGTAGTTGGCGGGCTATGAGTTCTGACAAGCCAGCCGCCAACCGTTGGGCAAGAGGGTTATCCGGCGTCATCATTTTTTTACGCTCAAACATTAGGCCCACGGAAGCCTGCCTTTTTGCAGAAAAATGTGAGCTTGGCGTGATGGAAGGTGGAGTGGAGGACAATTGTGAGGAGAGAGGAGAAGGAGAAGTAGAAGACGAGGCTGGACGGTGAGAGCCTGCAGTGTGGCTTTGTGTGTTCCGTTGCTCCCACTGGGCTCGGTGATGGCTGCTCATGTGCCTTCTTAAGGCGGTCGTCCCTAGGTGAGTATTGGGCTTACCGCGACTAACGCGTTGACTGCAAAGATTGCAGATGGCAACGCTATTGTCAGCAGCGGACACGTTAAAAAAAGCCCACACTGCGGAGCCATGTGCCGGTGTCCTGGGAGCGCCAGATGTGACCGTACATGGTCGATGACTCGCTCCTGATACATTTGCAGTCTGCTTTGTCCCTGCTGTGCAATGTAAGTCATTGCTGCTTCTCCTCCCTATTAGTGATGGCCGAACGGTTCGCCCGGCGGTCGTTTCGCGGCGAATTTCCGACTTTCGCCGTCCGCGGGTTCGAACGCCTTTTTCCGTCGTTCGCCCCGGCGGACTTACGTGTTTAATGTATACAAGAACTTTAACCTTTCGTGACACGTTTATCATGTGTTACAGGACAACCAATTGAGACATGACAGCTCATGGACACTTGGACATTCCCCCTAACCTATAAATACACCCGATCCGGTGGCCATTTTACATTCTTTCTTCTGTCACTGTAGGGAAAGGATCCTGTGTGGAGTAGGGACAGAGAAAACGCTAGCTATTTGGTACACAAAAGTTCTTTTCAGGACTGGTATAGGTGTTAGGTCAGCAGCCTGAGTTTCTTTTGTCAGTTTAGATAAAGGGACAGAGCGCTGTATGCTGCTATTTTAGGGACAGCTCAGCCAGATTAGTCTTTCTTCATCATCATCATCATCATCATCATTAGCTGTTACTATCAGGTCCACAAAAGAGCTGTTCCAGCTAATCGTTCCAGCCTACTCTTTTTTGCCAATTTGTATAGGGACAGGCAGGAAGCAGTGTGTCAGGCAGTGAGGATAATTTTAAAGACTTGCTGTTACTATTAGTTCCACAAAGGTTCTTTTCAGGACTGGTATCAGTGGTACGGTAATAGGCTTGTACACGTATAATATTCTTTCTTCCAAATATAGAAAGAATATTATACTTGACTGCTGCCCTTCTGCTGCAGTCTGCTAATCATTCACAACTCACTTGTTCCACAAAAGTTCTTATAAGGACTGGTAACTTGGTCTGTCTAGGGTGCTACGGTACATAGGCTTGGGTGCGGTACAGTCTGCTGTTCTGTAAGGACCGCTATCGGTCCACAATAGATAGGGTTGCCGTGCACTACTGCTGACCGCTGCCCTATACTGCAGCAGTCCTTCAGCGGTATAGGGACTGACGCACAGTCTGCTAAACACTAATACACAACCTGCTTGGTCCACAAAAGTTCTTATAAGGACTGGTAACTTGGTATAGGGTGCTACGGTACATAGGCCTGAGTGCGTTACAGTCTGCTGTTCTGTAAGGACCGCTATCGGTCCACAATACATAGGGTTGACGTGCACTACTGCTGACCGCTGCCCTATACTGCAGCAGTCCTTCAGCGGTATAGGGACTGACGCACAGTCTGCTAAACACTAACACACAACCTGCTTGGTCCACAAAAGTTCTTATAAGGACTGGTAACTTGGTATAGGGTGCTACGGTACATAGGCCTGAGTGCGTTACAGTCTGCTGTTCTGTAAGGACCGCTATCGGTCCACAATACATAGGGTTGCCGTGCACTACTGCTGACCGCTGCCCTATACTGCAGCAGTCCTTCATTGGTATAGGGACTGACGTACAGTCTGCTAATCACTAACACACAACCTGCTTGGTCCACAAAAGTTCTTATAAGGACTGGTAACTTGGTATAGGGTGCTACGGTACATAGGCCTGAGTGCGTTACAGTCTGCTGTTCTGTAAGGACCGCTATCGGTCCACAATACATAGGGTTGCCGTGCACTACTGCTGACCGCTGCCCTATACTGCAGCAGTCCTTCATTGGTATAGGGACTGACGTACAGTCTGCTAATCACTAACACACAACCTGCTTGGTCCACAAAAGTTCTTATAAGGACTGGTAACTTGGTATAGGGTGCTACGGTACATAGGCCTGAGTGCGTTACAGTCTGCTGTTCTGTAAGGACCGCTATCGGTCCACAATACATAGGGTTGCCGTGCACTACTGCTGACCGCTGCCCTATACTGCAGCAGTCCTTCAGCGGTATAGGGACTGACGCACAGTCTGCTAAACACTAACACACAACCTGCTTGGTCCACAAAAGTTCTTATAAGGACTGGTAACTTGGTATAGGGTGCTACGGTACATAGGCCTGAGTGCAGTACAGTCTGCTGTTCTGTAAGGACCGCTATCGGTCCACAATACATAGGGTTGCCGTGCACTACTGCTGACCGCTGCCCTATACTGCAGCAGTCCTTCATTGGTATAGGGACTGACGTACAGTCTGCTAATCACTAACACACAACCTGCTTGGTCCACAAAAGTTCTTATAAGGACTGGTAACTTGGTATAGGGTGCTACGGTACATAGGCCTGAGTGCGTTACAGTCTGCTGTTCTGTAAGGACCGCTATCGGTCCACAATACATAGGGTTGCCGTGCACTACTGCTGACCGCTGCCCTATACTGCAGCAGTCCTTCATTGGTATAGGGACTGACGTACAGTCTGCTAATCACTAACACACAACCTGCTTGGTCCACAAAAGTTTTTATAAGGACTGGTAACTTGGTATAGGGTGCTACGGTACATAGGCCTGAGTGCAGTACAGTCTGCTGTTCTGTAAGGACCGCTATCGGTCCACAATACATAGGGTTGACGTGCACTACTGCTGACCGCTGCCCTATACTGCAGCAGTCCTTCATTGGTATAGGGACTGACGTACAGTCTGCTAATCACTAACACACAACCTGCTTGGTCCACAAAAGTTCTTATAAGGACTGGTAACTTGGTATAGGGTGCTACGGTACATAGGCCTGAGTGCGTTACAGTCTGCTGTTCTGTAAGGACCGCTATCGGTCCACAATACATAGGGTTGCCGTGCACTACTGCTGACCGCTGCCCTATACTGCAGCAGTCCTTCATTGGTATAGGGACTGACGTACAGTCTGCTAATCACTAACACACAACCTGCTTGGTCCACAAAAGTTCTTATAAGGACTGGTAACTTGGTATAGGGTGCTACGGTACATAGGCCTGAGTGCGTTACAGTCTGCTGTTCTGTAAGGACCGCTATCGGTCCACAATACATAGGGTTGCCGTGCACTACTGCTGACCGCTGCCCTATACTGCAGCAGTCCTTCAGCGGTATAGGGACTGACGCACAGTCTGCTAAACACTAACACACAACCTGCTTGGTCCACAAAAGTTCTTATAAGGACTGGTAACTTGGTATAGGGTGCTACGGTACATAGGCCTGAGTGCAGTACAGTCTGCTGTTCTGTAAGGACCGCTATCGGTCCACAATACATAGGGTTGCCGTGCACTACTGCTGACCGCTGCCCTATACTGCAGCAGTCCTTCATTGGTATAGGGACTGACGTACAGTCTGCTAATCACTAACACACAACCTGCTTGGTCCACAAAAGTTCTTATAAGGACTGGTAACTTGGTATAGGGTGCTACGGTACATAGGCCTGAGTGCGTTACAGTCTGCTGTTCTGTAAGGACCGCTATCGGTCCACAATACATAGGGTTGCCGTGCACTACTGCTGACCGCTGCCCTATACTGCAGCAGTCCTTCAGCGGTATAGGGACTGACGCACAGTCTGCTAAACACTAACACACAACCTGCTTGGTCCACAAAAGTTCTTATAAGGACTGGTAACTTGGTATAGGGTGCTACGGTACATAGGCCTGAGTGCAGTACAGTCTGCTGTTCTGTAAGGACCGCTATCGGTCCACAATACATAGGGTTGCCGTGCACTACTGCTGACCGCTGCCCTATACTGCAGCAGTCCTTCATTGGTATAGGGACTGACGTACAGTCTGCTAATCACTAACACACAACCTGCTTGGTCCACAAAAGTTCTTATAAGGACTGGTAACTTGGTATAGGGTGCTACGGTACATAGGCCTGAGTGCAGTACAGTCTGCTGTTCTGTAAGGACCGCTATCGGTCCACAATACATAGGGTTGCCGTGCACTACTGCTGACCGCTGCCCTATACTGCAGCAGTCCTTCATTGGTATAGGGACTGACGTACAGTCTGCTAATCACTAACACACAACCTGCTTGGTCCACAAAAGTTCTTATAAGGACTGGTAACTTGGTATAGGGTGCTACGGTACATAGGCCTGAGTGCGTTACAGTCTGCTGTTCTGTAAGGACCGCTATCGGTCCACAATACATAGGGTTGCCGTGCACTACTGCTGACCGCTGCCCTATACTGCAGCAGTCCTTCAGCGGTATAGGGACTGACGCACAGTCTGCTAAACACTAACACACAACCTGCTTGGTCCACAAAAGTTCTTATAAGGACTGGTAACTTGGTATAGGGTGCTACGGTACATAGGCCTGAGTGCAGTACAGTCTGCTGTTCTGTAAGGACCGCTATCGGTCCACAATACATAGGGTTGCCGTGCACTACTGCTGACCGCTGCCCTATACTGCAGCAGTCCTTCATTGGTATAGGGACTGACGTACAGTCTGCTAATCACTAACACACAACCTGCTTGGTCCACAAAAGTTCTTATAAGGACTGGTAACTTGGTATAGGGTGCTACGGTACATAGGCCTGAGTGCGTTACAGTCTGCTGTTCTGTAAGGACCGCTATCGGTCCACAATACATAGGGTTGCCGTGCACTACTGCTGACCGCTGCCCTATACTGCAGCAGTCCTTCAGCGGTATAGGGACTGACGCACAGTCTGCTAAACACTAACACACAACCTGCTTGGTCCACAAAAGTTCTTATAAGGACTGGTAACTTGGTATAGGGTGCTACGGTACATAGGCCTGAGTGCAGTACAGTCTGCTGTTCTGTAAGGACCGCTATCGGTCCACAATACATAGGGTTGCCGTGCACTACTGCTGACCGCTGCCCTATACTGCAGCAGTCCTTCATTGGTATAGGGACTGACGTACAGTCTGCTAATCACTAACACACAACCTGCTTGGTCCACAAAAGTTCTTATAAGGACTGGTAACTTGGTATAGGGTGCTACGGTACATAGGCCTGAGTGCGTTACAGTCTGCTGTTCTGTAAGGACCGCTATCGGTCCACAATACATAGGGTTGCCGTGCACTACTGCTGACCGCTGCCCTATACTGCAGCAGTCCTTCAGCGGTATAGGGACTGACGCACAGTCTGCTAAACACTAACACACAACCTGCTTGGTCCACAAAAGTTCTTATAAGGACTGGTAACTTGGTATAGGGTGCTACGGTACATAGGCCTGAGTGCAGTACAGTCTGCTGTTCTGTAAGGACCGCTATCGGTCCACAATACATAGGGTTGCCGTGCACTACTGCTGACCGCTGCCCTATACTGCAGCAGTCCTTCATTGGTATAGGGACTGACGTACAGTCTGCTAATCACTAACACACAACCTGCTTGGTCCACAAAAGTTCTTATAAGGACTGGTAACTTGGTATAGGGTGCTACGGTACATAGGCCTGAGTGCAGTACAGTCTGCTGTTCTGTAAGGACCGCTATCGGTCCACAATACATAGGGTTGCCGTGCACTACTGCTGACCGCTGCCCTATACTGCAGCAGTCCTTCATTGGTATAGGGACTGACGTACAGTCTGCTAATCACTAACACACAACCTGCTTGGTCCACAAAAGTTTTTATAAGGACTGGTAACTTGGTATAGGGTGCTACGGTACATAGGCCTGAGTGCAGTACAGTCTGCTGTTCTGTAAGGACCGCTATCGGTCCACAATACATAGGGTTGACGTGCACTACTGCTGACCGCTGCCCTATACTGCAGCAGTCCTTCATTGGTATAGGGACTGACGTACAGTCTGCTAATCACTAACACACAACCTGCTTGGTCCACAAAAGTTCTTATAAGGACTGGTAACTTGGTATAGGGTGCTACGGTACATAGGCCTGAGTGCGTTACAGTCTGCTGTTCTGTAAGGACCGCTATCGGTCCACAATACATAGGGTTGCCGTGCACTACTGCTGACCGCTGCCCTATACTGCAGCAGTCCTTCATTGGTATAGGGACTGACGTACAGTCTGCTAATCACTAACACACAACCTGCTTGGTCCACAAAAGTTTTTATAAGGACTGGTAACTTGGTATAGGGTGCTACGGTACATAGGCTTGAGTGCGGTACAGTCTGCTGTTCTGTAAGGACCGCTATCGGTCCACAATAGATAGGGTTGACGTGCACCACTGCTGACCGCTGCCCTATACTGCAGCAGTCCTTCAGCAGTATAGGGACTGACGTACAGTCTGCTAAACACTAATACACAACCTGCTTGGTCCACAAAAGTTCTTATAAGGACTGGTAACTTGGTATAGGGTGCTACGGTACATAGGCTTGAGTGCGGTACAGTCTGCTGTTCTGTAAGGACCGCTATAGGTCCACAATAGATAGGGTTGACGTGCACCACTGCTGACCGCTCACCTATACTGCAGCAGTCCTTCAGCGGTATAGGGACTAAGAGTTTTGTCACAGGGTCATTTAAAAAATGACATGCAGAGGAAGAGGCAGGCCCTTCCGCAGGGGTGGTAGGGGTAGGGCAGGAGCAACAGGCTTGAGCCAAAGTGGGAAGTTGCAGAAGGTGCGTTCAATTACTTTAAAGGATGCACCAGACTTGGTTGAGTGGCTCGCTCAGCCTTACTCTTCTGCACCCTCCTCATCCTCTCGATCTGCACCCTCTTCTTCACTCTCTGCTATGTGCACCCCCAAAGACACTACCACCAACAACACGACCACCACCACCACCACCACATACCTTCCGCTTGAGTCACTGGAATTATTTTCCGATCCATATCAAGAGGACATTTCTGATGCGCAGCCACTCTTGGTATTGGATCAGGAAGAGGAGGTAGCAACAAGCGCTACTCAGCAGTCTGACGCCAGTACCCAGATCAGCCCAAGGAGGAGGTTGGTCCCCGGTGTTGCTGCCTACTCTACTTATAGCGGTGGGGAAGGTGACGTTGATGATGACGTGTCTAGTGATGTCACGTGGGTGCCCACAAGAGAGGAAGAGGAGGGGAGTTCAGAGGGAGATATGGACCAGCAGATAGGGAGGAGAAGCAGCAATGACTTACATTGCACAGCAGGGACAAAGCAGACTGCAAATGTATCAGGAGCGAGTCATCGACCATGTACGGTCACATCTGGCGCTCCCAGGACACCGGCACATGGCTCCGCAGTGTGGGCTTTTTTTAACGTGTCCGCTGCTGACAATAGCGTTGCCATCTGCAATCTTTGCAGTCAACGCGTTAGTCGCGGTAAGCCCAATACTCACCTAGGGACGACCGCCTTAAGAAGGCACATGAGCAGCCATCACCGAGCCCAGTGGGAGCAACGGAACACACAAAGCCACACTGCAGGCTCTCACCGTCCAGCCTCGTCTTCTACTTCTCCTTCTCCTCTCTCCTCACAATTGTCCTCCACTCCACCTTCCATCACGCCAAGCTCACATTTTTCTGCAAAAAGGCAGGCTTCCGTGGGCCTAATGTTTGAGCGTAAAAAAATGATGACGCCGGATAACCCTCTTGCCCAACGGTTGGCGGCTGGCTTGTCAGAACTCATAGCCCGCCAACTACTGCCATATAAACTGGTGGACTCGGAGGCCTTTCGCAAATTTGTGGCCATTGGAACACCACAATGGAAGGTCCCAGGAAGGAAGTATTTCTCAGAGAAGGGCATCCCAGAGCTATATGGCCATGTTCAGCGGCAAGTGAATGTATCTCTGGCACACAGTGTCGGTGCCAAGATACATCTGACCACAGACACGTGGTCTAGCAAACACGGGCAGGGAAGGTATATCAGTTTTACTGCCCACTGGGTGAACCTTCTGACGGCCGTCAAGCATGTAACCCGTGGCACCCGTGTAGATTTGGTTTTACCGCCACGGATTGCATGCAGGCCTGACTCTTCTTCTCCTCCTCCTACTCCATCCTCCTCCCTCTCCTCCTCAGCTGCCTCCTCCTTTTCCGCTGCTAGCGTCTCTTCCACTGCACCGCCCAAGCTCCCCAGAACCTATTCCACATGCCAGGTGAGACGTTGCCATGCCGTGCTGCGTCTGTTGTGCCTGGAAGCAAAGAGCCACACTGGCCCGGCACTCCTTTCAGCTTTGCGTTCACAGGCAGATGAGTGGCTAACACCGCTCAATTTGACAGTTGGTAAAGTGGTGTGTGACAACGGTGCCAATCTGCTTAGCGCATTGAAACAGGGCAAAATCACGCACGTGCCGTGCATGGCACACGTCTTAAACTTGGTCGTGCAGCGATTCCTTGTCAAATACCCTGGGGTCCAGGACATCTTGCGGCAGGCAAGGAAAATCTCGGCCCATTTCAGAAGATCTTACACGGCCATGGCTCGCCTTGCTGACATTCAGCGGCGACACCATCTGCCGGTCAGACGTCTTATTTGCGATTGCCCGACGCGATGGAACTCAACCTTCTATATGCTTGATAGGCTGCTCCAGCAGAAACGTGCAGTTAACGTCTACCTGTATGAACTCTGCGAAAGAAACGGTTCTGGGGAGCTGGGTTTTTTTTCACCGCGCCAGTGGCTGCTCATGCGCGACACATGCAGACTTCTGCGGCCATTTGAGGAGATCACCAAACTGGTCAGTCGCAGCCATGGCGCCATCAGTGACATGGTACCTTATGCCTTCTTTCTGGAGCGTGCATTGCGTCGTGTCATTGATCAGGCTGTGGAGGAGCAGGAGCGGGAAGATGAGGAAGTCGCAATGCTGGATGAATTCCCAGGGGGGGCTACTCTATCTGAGACAAGTCAACAACAGGAGTCTGATGAGGAGTCAGAGGAGGATGGTGCCGGGGCGGATGAGCAGGAGCAAGAAGAGCATGCTTTAAACCTTTCTGGGATCCCTGTTGTGCGAGGATGGGGAGAGGAGAATGAAGAGGACGACATTATCCTGGATGATGAGCAGGAGCCAGGCCACCACACCGCTTCCACTTTAGTGCAAATGGGGGCCTTCATGCTCCAGTGTTTTAATAGGGACCCCCGTATAAAAAGCATGAGGGTCAAGGACCAGTACTGGGTGGCAACGTACTTAGACCCCCGGTACAAACACAAAATGGCGGAAATGTTACCGCCGTCGCAGAGGGCTGTCAGAATGCAGCACTTCCAGGCCTTGCTTCGAGAAATGCTGCATTCTGCTTTTGCGTGCGCTGGCAGAGGAGCAATTCCCACTCCCAGAGAAGGATTTGCGGGTACCAATCCAACAGCGCCTGCAAGAAGAGGCCGGTTTGAAGATGTGTTGGTGACTTTGGATATGAGGTCATTCTTTCAGCCGACCCATCGACAGGTGTCATCCGGATCCAGCATCAGGGAACGCCTAGACCGTCAGGTGTCCGACTACATTGGGTTAACGGCCGATGTGGACGCTCTGAGGAGTGATGAACCCCTAGACTACTGGGTGGGCAGGCTTGACCTCTGGCCAGAGCTTGCCCAATTTGCAATCGAACTGTTGGCTTGCCCCTCATCCAGTGTCCTGTCCGAAAGGACGTTCAGCGCAGCAGGGGGGATTGTGACCGATAAGCGTACTCGCCTAGCTCACCACAGTGTTAACTACCTCACATTTCTAAAAATGAATGAGGCATGGATCTCGGAGGAATTCAACACATGTGATCAGTAGACCATGTATATGTCTATAAACAATTTTTGGAATCAAGCACACAGACCTTCTTAATTCATTTGGCTCACTTCCCTGACCCAAAAAAGCACACCGTACTATATGCCCCTACCCTCCTCTTTGAAGAGGTTGAGCGGTGTCATATTTCTACTGGGGCTGCTTATTATGAGGGGTTCCCACCATCCCTGTGCTGTGCTGACTTCCTCCTGGGTGTTCTTATTATGAGGGGCTCCCACCATCCCTGTGCTGTGCTGACTTCCTCCTGGGGGTTCTTATTATGAGGGGATCACACCATCCCTGTGCTGTGCTGACTTCCTCCTGGGGCTGCTTACGGTGCTGCTGTCAGCGCTGTATGTCACGGAGCTGCTGTCAGCGCTGTATGTCACGGAGCTGCTGTCAGCGCTGTATGTCACGGAGCTGCTGTCAGCGCTGTATGTCACGGAGCTGCTGTCAGCGCTGTATGTCACGGAGCTGCTGTCAGCGCTGTATGTCACGGAGCTGCTGTCAGCGCTGTATGTCACGGAGCTGCTGTCAGCGCTGTATGTCACGGTGCTGCTGTCAGCGCTGTATGTCACGGAGCTGCTGTCAGCGCTGTATGTCACGGAGCTGCTGTCAGTGCTGTATGTCACGGAGCTGCTGTCAGCGCTGTATGTCACGGAGCTGCTGTCAGCGCTGTATGTCACGGAGCTGCTGTCAGCGCTGTATGTCACGGTGCTGCTGTCAGCGCTGTATGTCACGGAGCTGCTGTCAGCGCTGTATGTCACGGAGCTGCTGTCAGTGCTGTATGTCACGGAGCTGCTGTCAGCGCTGTATGTCACGGAGCTGCTGTCAGCGCTGTATGTCACGGAGCTGCTGTCAGCGCTGTATGTCACGGTGCTGCTGTCAGCGCTGTATGTCACGGAGCTGCTGTCAGCGCTGTATGTCACGGAGCTGCTGTCAGCGCTGTATGTCACGGAGCTGCTGTCAGCGCTGTATGTCACGGAGCTGCTGTCAGCGCTGTATGTCACGGAGCTGCTGTCAGCGCTGTATGTCACGGTGCTGATGTCAGTGCTCTGTATTACGGTGCTGCTGTCAGTGCTCTGTATCTCCTGCACCCTCTTGTTTGCCTACCCTGGTCCCTGACCTTCCCTCTCCTCCATTGCCTTCATTAGCTCCATAGTCCTGAATTGTCAGAACAATTTCCCAAATAAAAAAAAAATGCTTGTAGTTATCGATCCCAAATTCACCTCATACATGTATTATGCTATTGTCCAGGTGGTGGGACTACGTGCTACCCCCTAATAATTACCCCGTGGCCGCAAATTCGACCTAAAGGTTTGCGAAATTCGCCTCCCATTGAAGTCAATGGAGCCCGCGGCGAACGGTCGTTTTCGCGAACGTTTGTGCCCGTTCGCGTTTCGCGTTCGCGAAACGTCCCGTCGGAAGTTCGTCCATCACTACTCCCTATCTGCTGGTCCATATCTCCCTCTGAACTCCCCTCCTCTTCCTCTCTTGTGGGCACCCACGTGACATCACTAGACACGTCATCATCAACGTCACCTTCCCCACCGCTATAAGTAGAGATCTCGGAGTAGGCAGCAACACCGGGGACCAACCTCCTCCTTGGGCTGATCTGGGTACTGGCGTCAGACTGCTGAGTAGCGCTTGTTGCTACCTCCTCTTCCTGATCCAATACCAAGAGTGGCTGCGCATCAGAAATGTCCTCTTGATATGGATCGGAAAATAATTCCAGTGACTCAAGCGGAAGGTATGTGGTGGTGGTGGTGGTGGTCGTGTTGTTGGTGGTAGTGTCTTTGGGGGTGCACATAGCAGAGAGTGAAGAAGAGGGTGCAGATCGAGAGGATGAGGAGGGTGCAGAAGAGTAAGGCTGAGCGAGCCACTCAACCAAGTCTGGTGCATCCTTTAAAGTAATTGAACGCACCTTCTGCAACTTCCCACTTTGGCTCAAGCCTGTTGCTCCTGCCCTACCCCTACCACCCCTGCGGAAGGGCCTGCCTCTTCCTCTGCCTGTCATTTTTTAAATGACCCTGTGACAAAACTCTTAGTCCCTATACCGATGAAGGACTGCTGCAGTATAGGGCAGCGGTCAGCAGTGGTGCACGTCAACCCTATCTATTGTGGACCGATAGCGGTCCTTACAGAACAGCAGACTGTACCGCACTCAAGCCTATGTACCGTAGCACCCTATACCAAGTTACCAGTCCTTATAAGAACTTTTGTGGACCAAGCAGGTTGTGTATTAGTGTTTAGCAGACTGTACGTCAGTCCCTATACCGCTGAAGGACTGCTGCAGTATAGGGCAGCGGTCAGCAGTGGTGCACGTCAACCCTATCTATTGTGGACCGATAGCGGTCCTTACAGAACAGCAGACTGTACCGCACTCAAGCCTATGTACCGTAGCACCCTATACCAAGTTACCAGTCCTTATAAGAACTTTTGTGGACCAAGCAGGTTGTGTATTAGTGTTTAGCAGACTGTACGTCAGTCCCTATACCGCTGAAGGACTGCTGCAGTATAGGGCAGCGGTCAGCAGTGGTGCACGTCAACCCTATCTATTGTGGACCGATAGCGGTCCTTACAGAACAGCAGACTGTACCGCACTCAAGCCTATGTACCGTAGCACCCTATACCAAGTTACCAGTCCTTATAAGAACTTTTGTGGAACAAGCAGGTTGTGTGTTAGTGATTAGCAGACTGTACGTCAGTCCCTATACCGCTGAAGGACTGCTGCAGTATAGGTGAGCGGTCAGCAGTGGTGCACGTCAACCCTATCTATTGTGGACCTATAGCGGTCCTTACAGAACAGCAGACTGTACCGCACTCAAGCCTATGTACCGTAGCACCCTATACCAAGTTACCAGTCCTTATAAGAACTTTTGTGGACCAAGCAGGTTGTGTATTAGTGTTTAGCAGACTGTACGTCAGTCCCTATACCGCTGAAGGACTGCTGCAGTATAGGTGAGCGGTCAGCAGTGGTGCACGTCAACCCTATCTATTGTGGACCGATAGCGGTCCTTACAGAACAGCAGACTGTACCGCACTCAAGCCTATGTACCGTAGCACCCTATACCAAGTTACCAGTCCTTATAAGAACTTTTGTGGACCAAGCAGGTTGTGTATTAGTGTTTAGCAGACTGTACGTCAGTCCCTATACCGCTGAAGGACTGCTGCAGTATAGGGCAGCGGTCAGCAGTGGTGCACGTCAACCCTATCTATTGTGGACCGATAGCGGTCCTTACAGAACAGCAGACTGTACCGCACTCAAGCCTATGTACCGTAGCACCCTATACCAAGTTACCAGTCCTTATAAGAACTTTTGTGGAACAAGCAGGTTGTGTGTTAGTGATTAGCAGACTGTACGTCAGTCCCTATACCGCTGAAGGACTGCTGCAGTATAGGTGAGCGGTCAGCAGTGGTGCACGTCAACCCTATCTATTGTGGACCTATAGCGGTCCTTACAGAACAGCAGACTGTACCGCACTCAAGCCTATGTACCGTAGCACCCTATACCAAGTTACCAGTCCTTATAAGAACTTTTGTGGACCAAGCAGGTTGTGTATTAGTGTTTAGCAGACTGTACGTCAGTCCCTATACCGCTGAAGGACTGCTGCAGTATAGGGCAGCGGTCAGCAGTGGTGCACGTCAACCCTATCTATTGTGGACCGATAGCGGTCCTTACAGAACAGCAGACTGTACCGCACTCAAGCCTATGTACCGTAGCACCCTATACCAAGTTACCAGTCCTTATAAGAACTTTTGTGGACCAAGCAGGTTGTGTATTAGTGTTTAGCAGACTGTACGTCAGTCCCTATACCGCTGAAGGACTGCTGCAGTATAGGGCAGCGGTCAGCAGTGGTGCACGTCAACCCTATCTATTGTGGACCGATAGCGGTCCTTACAGAACAGCAGACTGTACCGCACTCAAGCCTATGTACCGTAGCACCCTATACCAAGTTACCAGTCCTTATAAGAACTTTTGTGGAACAAGCAGGTTGTGTGTTAGTGATTAGCAGACTGTACGTCAGTCCCTATACCGCTGAAGGACTGCTGCAGTATAGGGCAGCGGTCAGCAGTGGTGCACGTCAACCCTATCTATTGTGGACCGATAGCGGTCCTTACAGAACAGCAGACTGTACCGCACTCAAGCCTATGTACCGTAGCACCCTATACCAAGTTACCAGTCCTTATAAGAACTTTTGTGGAACAAGTGAGTTGTGAATGTTTAGCAGACTGCAGCAGAAGGGCAGCAGTCAAGTATAATATCCTTTCTATATTTGGAAGAAAGAATATTATACATGTACAAGCCTATTACTGTACCACTGATACCAGTCCTGAAAAGAACCTTTGTGGAACTAATAATAACAGCAAGTCTTTAAAATTACCCTCACTGCCTGACAACACTGCTTCCTTCCTGTCCCTATACAAATTGGCAAAAAAAGAGAACGATTAGTGGTTACTGGAACAGCTCTTTTGTGGACCTTGATAGTAACAGCTAATGATGATGATGATGATGATGATGATGAAAGACTAATCTGGCTGTCCCTGTAGCATACACCGTCCTTTCCCTTTCTCTAAACTAACAAAAGACACTCAGGCTGCTGCAAGAATCAGCAGCACAGCAAACCTATCAACACCTAACACCTATACCAGTCCTGAAAAGAACTTTTGTGTACCAAATAGCTAGTGGTTTATCTCTCCCTACTCCACACAGGAACCTGTCCCTATCGTAACAGAAGAAAGAATGTAAAATGGCCACCGGATCGGGTGTATTTATAGGTTAGGGGGAATGTACAAGTGTCCATGTGCTGTCATGTCTCAATTGGCTGTCCTGTATCACATGATAAACGTGTCACCAAAGGTTAAAGTTCTTGTATACATTAAACACGTAAGTCCGCCGCGGCGAACGACGGAAAAAGGCGTTCGAACGTGCGGACCGCGAATGTCGGAAATTCGCCGCGAAACGACCGCCGGGCGAAACGTTCGTCCATCACTACCGCCGGGACTCCGCGTTTTTTTTTTTTTTAAAGTCAGCAGCTACAAATACTGCAGCTGCTGACTTTTAAAATAGTGTCACTTACCTGTCCAGCGCGCCCGCGATGTCGGCACCCGAAGCCGATCTCTAGATCGACACTCGAGTGCTGCCGCCGCCATCTTGGGTATGGGAATCAGGAAATGGAGCCTTTTGGCTTCATTTCCTGGTTCCCTACTGCGCATGCGCGAGCCGCGCTGCGCAATGAGGATGGTCCCCGCAGCCTCTGGGATCTGTGTGTTTCCCAGCAGGCAGCGGGGCACTTGCGGAAGGGGGCGGGCACTTGCGGAAAGGGGCATAATGTACGCCCCTTTCCGCAGAGAGCTAGCCCGGAAGTGGGTGCAGTTACCTGGATTATCCAGGTAACTGCACCCCCCTCCCCCCTGAAAGGTGCCAATTGTGGCGTCGGAGGGGGGGAGGAATCCGATGAGTGGAAGGTCCATTTTAGGGTGGACCTCCGCTTTAAGTGATATATATTTGCTACTATGATGTTGAAATGGGTTGAGACTAAGATGAACGGAAGAGTTGATTCAAGTCTCTCTAAAGGATTCAAAAAATAAAAATTGCATTGATTACTGTAATAATGTCACTGGCAGTGAAGGGGTTAACTCTAAGGGGCAGTGGAGGGGTCAATATGCATCCTAGGGAGTGTTCTAACTGAAGGGGGATAGGACTGTGCAGGGAAACTAACAGATCGCTGTTCATACTCTGTATGAACAGACAATCTGTCAGTTCACTGCTCAGAGAATCAGAAACTGTGTTTACACACACAGCCCCTGGTTTTCCATGTGTCCGAGCGAACGCGGGAGCCCAGCGGCGATCGAGACCGCCGGGCACTCGCATTGGCTCACGGAACGGTCAGGGGGCACTGCGGTGGTTGGTCAGCTAGCAGTTAACTAGCTCTCTTAAATAGACCTTTAAAGTGTTACTAAACGCTGTTGGATCACTTTTAGAAGCGGCAGAAGGGGGTCCCTCCCCATCCCCCGCTGTTTTACAGTGGTTTCTGGGCTTACCTGGATGATCGGTAGCTCCACTAACCAATCCTGCGCTGCCAGTGGCTGCTCACAGAGATGAACAAAGAAAAAAATTGCCTCCACTCATCTATATTGCCTAGGAGGACCAGTGCAATGTCATGACGTCACTTACGGTTCCGGACCCTTGTAAACAAGGCCATTTTTTTTTAAATCAAAAGATCACATTTTTTTAAATCTTTTGCTTTTAAAGGTAGAGGAGAGATTTTGGGTCTAATAGACCCCAGATCTCTCCATAAAGAGGACCTGTCATGCTGTATAATTATCGCAAGAGATGTTTACCTGTGCTAGCAATAAAAGTGATAAAAGTGATAAAAACGAAAAAAAATACATTTTTAAAGGGACAACAATTTAAAAAAATTTAATAAAATAAATAATAATTTTAAAAATGTTTTATCCACTTCTGGACTGCCACACACCGATGTACATCCCTAATTTAAGGATGGATATCATTGTTAAGGCAGCAGCTAGCTGCCATAACCCCAGTATCCCGTGTTCGGCCGGCGGTCCAGTACAAGATAAAAGTGGTCTCTGCAACAGATTCGCCACAAGATCACTTTTATCGGCGGCGGGAGAGGGCCCCCCTCCCGGCATGATCCTATGCCCTCCGCCGCTTACTGGGGCTGTCAGCAGCGACGGAGGGGATCCAATCCTTCTCAGGGCTGTGCATGGAGATGAGTGAGGGGGAAGATGGCCCTCACCCATCTCCAGGACACTGCAGGGCGGAAGCAATGTCAAAACGTCACTTCCGCCCATTTATTTTTTTCATTTTTTTAAATGACAATTTTTATTTATTTATTTATTTTGCATTTTAGTGGAGATTGTGTCATGCTTTTTTTTCTATTAGAAGGAATGTAAACATATTTACACTAAAATGTAATAGGAATAAAAGTGACACAATTTTTTTTTTTAAAAACAGTGTAAAATAAAAAATAAAACGTAAAATAAATAAGAAAATAAATGTTTTTAAACATGCCCCGTCCCGCCGAGCTCATGTGCAGAAGCGAACGCATACGTGAGTAGCGCCCGAATATGAAAACAGTGTTCAAACCCTGCATGTGAGGTATCGCCGCGATTGGCAGAGTGAGAGAAATAATTCTAGCCTAGAACTCCTTTGCAACACAAAACATGCAACCTGTAGAATTTTTTAAATGTTGCCTATGGAGATTTTTAAGGGTAAAAGTTTGTCACCATTCCACGAGTGGGCGCAATTTTGAAGCGTGACATGTTGGGTATCAATTTACTCGGTGTAACATTATATTTCACAATATAACAAAAAAATTGAGCTAACTTTTCTGTTGTCTTAATTTTTAATTCAAAACAGCATTTTTTTTTTTTAAAAAGTGCGATTGTAAGACCGCAGTGCAAACTATGATGTGACAGAAAGTATTGCAACGACTGCCGTTTTATTCTCTAGGGTGTTCGAAAAAAAATGTATAATATTTGGGGGTTCTAAGTAATTTTCTAGCAAAAGAACTTGTAAACACCACATCTAAAAAAGAGGCCCGGTCTTAAAGTGGTTAAAGTGCCCTCGTTCACGTGCAGTGGTGAACAAATACAGTGCCTTGCGAAAGTATTCGGCCCCCTTGAACTTTTCAACCTTTTGCCACATTTCAGGCTTCAAACATAAAGATATAAAAAATTTATTTTTTGTGAAGAATCACCAACAAGTGGGACACAATTGTGAAGGGGAACGAAATCTATTGGATTTTTTAAACTTTTTTAACTAATAAAAAAATGAAAAAGTGGGGCGTGCAACATTATTCGGCCCCCTTGTGGTAATACTTTGTAGAGCCACCTTTTGCTGCAATTACAGCTGCAAGTCGCTTGGGGTATGTCTCTATCAGTTTTGCACAACGAGAGACTGAAATTCTTCCCCATTCTTCCTTGCAAAACAGCTCGAGCTCAGTGAGGTTGGATGGAGAGCGTTTGTGAACAGCAGTTTTCAGCTCTTTCCACAGATTCTCGATTGGATTCAGGTCTGGACTTTGACTTGGCCATTCTAACACCTGGATACGTTTATTTGTGAACCATTCCTTTGTAGATTTTTCTGTATGTTTGGAATCAATATCTTGTTAGAAGATAAATCTCTGTCCCAGTTTCAGGTCTTTTGCAGACTCCAACAGGTTTTCATCCAGAATGTTCCTGTATTTGGCTGCATCCATCTTCCCCTCAATTTTAACCATCTTCCCTGTCCCTGCTGAAGAAAAGCAGGCCCAAACCATGATGCTGCCACCACCATGTTTGACAGTGGGGATGGTGTGTTGAGGGTGATGAGCTGTGTTGCTTTTACGCCAAACATATCGTTTTGCATTGTGGGCAAAAAGTTTGATTTTGGTTTCATCTGACCAGAGCACCTTCTTCCACATGTTTGGTGTGTCTCCCAGGTGGCTTGTGGCAAACTTTAGATGAGACTTTTTATGGATATCTTTGAGAAATGGCTTTCTTCTTGCCACTCTTCCATAAAGGCCAGATTTGTGCAGTGTACGACTGATTGTTGTCCTATGGACAGACTCTCCCACCTCAGCTGTAGTTCTCAACAGTTCATCCAGAGTGATCATGGGCCTCTTGGCTGCATCTCTGATCAGTCTTCTCCTTGTCTGAGCTGAAAGTTTAGAGGGACGGCCAGGTCTTGGTAGATTTGCAGTGGTCTGATACTCCTTCCATTTCAAAATGATCGCTTGCACAGTGCTCCTTGGGATGTTTAAAGCTTGGGAAATCTTTTTGTATCCAAATCCCGCTTTAAACTTCTCCACAACAGTATTACGGACCTGCCTGGTGTGTTCCTTGGTCTTCATGATGCTCTCTGCGCTTTCAGCAGAACCCTGAGACTATCACAGAGCAGGTGCATTTATACAGAGACTTGATTACACACAGGTGGATTCTATTTATCACCATCAGTCATTTAGGACAACATTGGATCATTCAGAGATCCTCGCTGAACTTCTGGAGTGAGTTTGCTGCACTGAAAGTAAAGGGCCGAATAATTTTGCACGCACCACTTTTCAGTTTTTTATCTGCTAAAAAAGTTTAAAACATCCAATAGATTTCGTTCCACTTCACAATTGTGTCCCACTTGTTGGTGATGTTTGAAGCCTGAAATGTGGCAAAAGGTTGAAAAGTTCAAGGGGGCCGAATACTTTCGCAAGGCACTATATATAGATATATATATATATAGATAATGTTTGGGGTTCTAAGTATTTTTCTAGCAAAAAAATACTGATTATTACTTGTAAACAAAGGGTGCCAGAAAAAGGTCTGATCAGCAAGTGGTTTATATCAAAGAGCCGCATTTAGCTCATGCGACTGTGGGCGAAAGTTTCCCACAAGAGCTAATAAAAATTCTAAAAACAGCTCCATAAGCAGGCAGATTTACAATAATTATATATCATAAACAGTAATATGAAAATATGTTCTGCCTTGGTTTTGACCTTGCTTGAAGGATTCATATACTGTATGTTGAAACAGTGCCTCTTATTATCAGACAAATTAAAATAAACTTCAATTGTCTCCTTGTCTTCTAGATCAGTGGTCTCCAAACTGCAGCCCTGGGGGTGGATGTGATCATTTGTTTGCCTCTATCTGGCCCTCCCATTGATATCAACAAAGGGGCACCATTCCACCAAAACCAAAGATGGGGTATTGTTTACTTCCATTGACTTAAGCATTTTCTAGTCTCACCGGCCACAGTCCGGCTCCCCTAAAATCTCAAGGACAGTAAACTGGCCCTTTGTTTAGAACATTTGGAGACCCTTGTTCTAGATTTATCTACCAATGAGATTTGTCTATTAAGCATTGTTTTACAAAGTAGGGAATATTATACAGATAACTCTAGTACACACATAGGAGAGTTTATCCTTGTGATATACAGTATATGACTTTTACCATTTTCTGAAGAAAAGGGAACCTAATAATTTCATTACTCACAGGGTAATAAATAAATCTCCTGTCTCAGGAATACTTTAACTTCCTTTCCAAAACAGGTGTTGCAGAGCTGAATAGCTGAATATCACAATACATAAACACCTAGTAGGGCAGGCTACCCAGGTAGCTTCACATGGCCTTCGCATTCAGTCAGGTGCCAGCCTCTACATGCAGCTTGCAGCACATTGATTCAGGTTGTTCTCAGGTGGCCTGAGTTCAATCCTTACCATCCTACTGGTCATCTCTCTGCCCTTTATAGCTCACAGCTTCCTACCTAGAGGATTTGCTTATATGTGCCCATGGTGGACATGTGGTACAGAAGGAGGTTCCAGAGTCCAGCTGATCACCTGGGGCCCATGCGACATGGAATCCTGTGCCACATGACACATGCCATCTTACCAACTAAACAGGGCACTCCTTCTCCACTATCATCACCAACTACAAGCCCTGACCTGACATGCACTAGTAAAACATAGAACTCTCTTCACCTTCCAGGTACTGACCGTGCTGAACACTTCACATTAGATTATCACATAGAGGCTTCTTCTAAACTCTTCTGCAATTTAACAACCCTGATGATGACAGCAATATACTCCAAATACTGGATTTTATATCAATAGACAGGAACAAAGATAGCTTGTGGCTTTTAGCTAACATACTGGTTTTCTCAGTCCCTCGTTGGAATTCTTCCAACATGCCTTCTAGTTCTTCTGGAGAGACAAACAAGAGGACACACCAACCTCTCACACTTTCTTGGGCCCCTGCTCCAGCCCTGCTGTTCTTAAATTCTTATTGCCCATTTCTCCTTCTTGTGAACATCTTATGAAAGATGGAGAACCAACCACAGCTCCTCTCCCGATGGGGAGAGCACAAACCCTGGAAGAAAACCTCTACTCTCTCTCCAACACTCTGCCAGAAGCCTGTAGACCCTGACTCCACCCACCTTAAATAGGGACACATACAGTGGTCTAAAAAATAGGAGGAGCAACCATTAAGAGGAACACCACTTGCCTACAAGCTGGTGGAATCAGGGCAGGTAAAAGACAAATAATGCAAAACATATTGCATTCTTGTACCTATATTGCAAGTGCTGGACACTAATATTATGTAGGTATTTGCTGCCCTCTACTGTCAGCTGCTAGTATCATACTGTAATATATAATTATGTATGTCACTTCCTGACTCTATGGTTGCTGGGAAAAGATCCTGGAAGGAGAAAGTTGAGAGACTAAAGGTCTTAGCCACATGTACTGTCTATGCTACCAGATCAGAAGAGACAATTATTGCCAGATTACTAGGAGTGTCTGGATCCAGTCCACTTGTGCTGTGCACTATAAATTAGTACAGTGATCCTGTTCAGAGAGTTTCCCCCTGAGGGGGCCCAGGGGAGTTGTCTTTGGTCCTGCAAGAGAAACTGAGTGAACACAGTTCAGATTTGAGTGTGAGACCCACAGGGGATGGAGACAGAAGAAGAGACCCACAGGAGTAGGAGAAGGTTATCTGGTATTGTTTAAATTGTACATATTTATATTGATGTGATTTTTTATATGCATATTATATATACTATTTATTTATGTAGCTAGGTAGCGCCACATAATTTATTTATCACTATCTGTTATGGCCTGCAACAGAGACTTTTAACTTGAGGTTAGCCCTGAAGATGCTAACACTGGATTATGCCTCTAAACAACCTACACTTGCGTGAGAGAGCCTGTGTAGAACTATGGACACTGAAATGCACTTTTTTCAGGTATGCAGGGGCAGCGTTTGAAACTTTGTCCTTGCTTGGTCTAAAGTTATTATTAAAGAGGTGTATCATAGTAACCAGCACACACACAGTTAACCAGTGAGTATTAACACATTGGGGTATGAAGACATCAATGTAGAATGAAGAACCGTGAAGCCATAATTAGTTGGCAAGAGTAATGGAAGTGTAACGAGCAGCCTGTCGATAGCGTGAACCTGTTATAGGTGACAAGGCCTCTAGTAGTGAAGGAGATGTTGTCGGCATTCCTTGAACCTGCGGTCTGTCTCTCATAGCAATCAGAGCGGATTACACTGCAGAGGTTTGCCATCCTGTACAATGGTGCAGAAGTTTGAGAGTTACGTAAGTGCATACGTGGAGCCCACACATAGGGCATGGTGGGGCCCCTTAACTACTGAAAAGTAATAGTGTAAAATTAACCTGTAACAAAGTGCCTAACGTAGCCCAGAAGAACCCGCCCTGGGGGTAGGCCTCTCATGTGACCCTTGCTTGGTGTCCAACAAAGAAGGAAACATGGAGGATGTAAGTGAAACCCACCCTCCTACCCCTTCTGAGACTGGGCCGCAGGGCAGTATTCCAACATAATAACTACCCCAAACACAACTCCAAGATGACTACTGCCTCGCTAAAGAAGCTGAGGGTAAAGGTGATCTGGCCAAGCATGTCTCCAGACCAAACATGCTCCAAAGGTGCTGCTTTATACAAGCTGTACTCTCCCTACTTTACATTGAAGCAAAGTGTCATTTGTTCAGTGTTGTCACATGAAAAGATAGAATAAAATATTTACAAAAATGTAAGGGGTGTACTCACTTTTGTGAGATACCGTATGTATAAACAGTTCGATATAGAATAGGAGATTCAACATGACGCTGACAATAGCGATCTGCGTTCGTCGAACCTGTGGTCGAATGTGCCTAACCTTAGCTCTATTAGTCCAAGATTATTCTACATAGAGAGAAAAGATTCAACATGAAGATTCGACTAAGCAGTCGCCGCGAGTGGACATTTATGGTCAAATGCTCCGCCCATAAGTTATAGAAGAATTCTAATGTTGGTTGACTAGTAATAATAATTAATAAATATAATTATGACTAGTGTCATACAACATTAGAATTCTACTATAGCTTGTAGGCGGAAC
>JAZDVW010000328.1:57500-227500 GCA_037367395.1 Lithobates pipiens
TAACTTTTGCCATAAAAAAATTATATTTACTATCGCCCGAGAACCAGAAGTGACTTCAGGCATCACTCGGTTCCTCCAAGGGCATAGAGATGAGTGGCAGCAATCTTGGACTCACTTTTCTCCATGCCCAGCCAGTGGCTGTATTGACTAGCTCCCGGGCTTTACAGATCCATTAGGAAGGGGGTGACCGGGAAGCGGCCATGGGACCACTTTTATCTTACAGAGAATCGTTCTTAGTAAAAGTATTGGGACACCTGCCTTTACACGCACATGAACTTTAATGGCATCCCAGTCTTAGTCCGCAGAGTTCAGTATTGAGTTGGCCCATCATTTGGAGCTATAACAGCTTCAACTCTTCTGGGAAGGCCGTCCACAAGGTTTAGGAGTGTGTCTATGGGAATGTTTGACCATTCTTCCAGAAGAGGATTTGTGAGGTCAGGCACTGATGTGGTCAAAGGTGTTCTATTGGGCTGAGGTCAGTACTCTGTGCAGGCTAGTCATGTTCCTCCACTCCAAACTCACTCATCCATGTCTTTATGGACTTTGCTTTGTGCTCTGGTGTGTAGTCATGTTGGAACAGGAAGGGGCCATCCCCAAACTGTTCCCACAAAGTTGGGAGCATGAAATTGTCCAAAATATCTTGGTATGCTGACGCCTTAAGAGTTCCCTTCACTGGAACTAGTGGGCCAAGCCCAACCCCTGAAAAGCAACCCCACGCTGTAACCCCCACTCCACCAAATGATTTTGAGGGGTGGCCCAATGTTTTTGCCAATATAGTGTGGATAAGCGAGTATGAGGTGGACTAAGACTGGAATGCCATTAAAGTTCATGTGTGTGTAAAGACCGGTGTCCCAATACATATAGTGTGTGTGTATATATATATATATATATATATATATATATATATATATATATATATATATATATATGTGAGGACATCATCCTCAAGCAGGACGTTTCTACACTATATTATCTATGCTATAAAGTGTGTGTGTGTGTATATATATATATATATATATATATATATATATATATATATATACATACACAATTTATAATATAGATAGCATTGGGGGTTATTTACTAAAGGCAAATCCACTTTGCACTACAAGTGCACTTGGAAGTGCAGTCGCTCTAAATCTAAGGGGTAGATCTGAAATGAGTGGAAGCTCTGCTGATTTTATCATCCAATCATGTGCAAGCTAAAATGTTGTTTTTTATTTTCCTTGCATGTCCCTCTCAGATCTACAGCGACTTTACTTCCAAGTGCACATTCAGTGCAAAGTGGATTTTCCTTTAGTAAATAACCCCCATTGTGTAGAAGCGTCCTGCTTGAGGATGATGTCCTCACAGATATAGGTTAGAAGTGATACATGGAGGGAGGTTATAACTCTTAATGAATTTTGCAAAAAGGGGCCTACCCTGTTCTCCTGAAGATCGATCCATTGGCTTCCATTCACACATGAAATTAAATTCAAAATACTAACAACAACTTCCAAAGCCATCCACAACTCTGCCCCCAGCTACATCACTCAAAAGACCAACCAAAGTATTCTCTTCTTTTCTCCCAAGACCTCCTGCTCTCTAGCTCCCTCACCTCCACCCATGCTTACTTCAAGAACTTCTCCCAACTCCCTCCTCCACTCCCAGCTGTCTCCTCCACTCCAACTCTCTCCTCCTACTCCCAGCTCTTTCCTCCATTCCAGGCTCTTTTCTCCACCCCCGGCTTTCCCCACCACTCCAGGCTTTCTCCTCCACTCCAGGCTCTCTCCTCCACTGCTCTCTCCTCCACTCCAGGCTCTCTCCTCCACTCCCAGCTCTCTCTTTCACTCCAGGCTCTCTCCTCCACTCCAACTCTCTCCTCCTACTCCCGGCTCTTTCCTCCATTCCAGGCTTTTCTCTCCACTCCTGGCTCTCCCCACCACTCCAGGCTTTCTCCTCCACTCCAGGCTCTCTCCTCCACTCCAGGCTCTCTCCTCCACTCCAGGCTTTCTCCTCCACTCCAGGCTTTCTCCTCCACTCCAGGCTCTCTCCTCCACTGCTCTCTCCTCCACTCCAGGCTCTCTCCTCCACTCCCAGCTCTCTCTTTCACTCGAGGCTCTCTCCTTCACTCCAACTCTCTCTTCCTACTCCCAGCTCTTTCCTCCATTCCAGGCTTTTCTCTCCACTCCTGGCTCTCCCCACCACTCCAGGCTTTCTCCTCCACTCCAGGCTCTCTCCTCCACTGCTCTCTCCTCCACTTCAGGCTCTCTCCTCCACTTCCAGCTCTCTCCTTCACTCCAGGTTCTCGCCTCCACTCCAGGCTCTCCTCCACTTCCAGCTCTCTCCTTCACTCCAGGTTCTTGCCTCCACTTCAGGCTCTCTCCTCCACTTCCAGCTCTCTCCTTCACTCCAGGTTCTCGCCTCCACTTCAGGCTCTCTCCTCCACTTCCAGCTCTCTCCTTCACTCCAGGTTCTCACCTCCACTCCAGGCTCTTTCCTCCACTCCAGGCTCTCTCCTCCACTCCCAGCTCTCTCTTCCACTCCCGGCTCTCTCCTCCTACTCCTGGCTCTCTCCTCCAACTCACGGCTCTCTCTTCCTACTCCCGTCTCTCTTCTCCCCTCCAGGCTCTCTTCTGCGCCCAGCTATGGACTGTGTTCTCTCTCCTCTCCTGCCTCCTGCAAGCACAGCGCTTATGTGTACGGTTGCCACCTGTGCAGGATTCACCCAGGCAGTCTGGGTTTTAAATCATGTGCCTGCCTGAAACCCGGGCACATTATTTAGACCAGATTGTAGTTTCCCAAGTAACCGAGATAGTCCCACACAAAATCTGTTGCCGCCTGGGTGCCATACCCCTGTTCATCGCAGCACACCCCATTACTACTCTCCTTGGGACACCCACAGGTGTACTAAGTCTTTTATAATCCTATAGTGTATACTATGAAAAAAAAGTGCCCTGTGCCGCTAAAGTGTTTGGGTTTGGCTTAAATAACAACCCTACCTGTGTTTCTGTGATCACTGCTGTCGACTTCTGAATACAAGAGTGCTGCACTGGCAGGAAGGAGGAGGGGCCACACTAGGAAGGTGCCCACATCCTTACAGTAAACCATTGCGCCCAGGGCAGCCTACCCTCCAAACCCCCCCCGTCCTGGCTCTGAGTACTAATAAGAGCAAAACAACAGGTTTTATAAATAGCCCCCCTTCCACACGATACTTTCCTCCTTCTCACTCCCACACTTTCTCTCAACCTGGCTAGTTCCAAGTAAGGACAACGTCTTGTACTGGGTCTGAGCCCCATCAGTTCAGGCACCTAAACAGCTCAGGCACCTGCCGACCAGGAGGGATGGCTGTACTGTCTTTTTGCACACACTGATCTTCTGCTTCCCCTGCAGTCTACCCCCCCCCCCCACACCTCTGGCTGCAATGCAGGGGGATTGGTTCTAGCACATGCACCCCTTCCATCTGCTGTCTGGGCCCCCCTATGTACCTCTTTACCCTGCAGCGCTGCTGGCTTCCCTCCACTCCCGCTGACAGCTACTGCGGGCACACGGGCGGGATATTTCAGGAGGGAAAGCTGGGGGAAGAGGACCAGTAAATATATCATTTCCTGCACTTCATTTCCTGAATGAACACAGTGAGCGACTGGTACCTATTACTCCTGTGTCCTTCATAAGTGAAGCATAGTAAACTGTGTTTACTATGTTTCAGTTTGTGAATGAGCAGGAAACCTCAGAACATTTCTTATTTAGTCATGCAGGGGGGTGTTTTAGGATGCAAAAGGGGGGACCAGCAAATATGTAATTTATTGACCCCTTAATTTCCTGAATGGACACAGTGAGCAATTGGTACCAATCACTCCTGTGTCCATTCATCACTGAAGCATAGTAAACTGTGTTTACTATGTTTCAGTTTGTGAATGAACAGGAAGCCTCAGACCACTTCCTACTCATTCATCTGAGGCTGTAGAGATGGGGACTCTATGTCTATGTAAATCTATGTCCTCTGTCACTTTCGGCTTGGGAGGGGGGGGGGGGCTGTCATGTAGGCTGTATGGGGAACCATGATTTCTAATAGCAGCCCTGGGTATCAGTGTTGGTATACAGGGTGCCAGTCTTCCCTCCCACTCACATGCTTACATTTCCCTAGAGCCAGCGCAACACTGAGGATAATAGAATGAAACAGACCCAGTCCCTTGCCACACACAAGTAGAGGGTGATAGGACTCTGGCCAATTGGACTACGTCTGAGCTGGCAGGTGGCCAATGAGCTTGATAGAGTTGGATGCCTTGGAAGAGTTGTGTAATTTACTGTTTAGAGGAGAGTTCTGGATGACGGACTAAGCCTTCCTGCTCTCACCGTGTTAGGACACAGTTCAGTTTTGTTCAAATCCTGGGGCAGTACCACTTGGGATGGTTGGATAGTATTCTGCCTCCATATGGCAACTCATAAACTTGAGGATTGGCTGCTTAGGAACCCAGGGGTGCACCAAGTGAGGAAGGGGAGGAAGTCGCACACTCCTCTATATATATGGAAATTGCAGGTATTTCATGGAGCTTCGGAAGGTAAACAAGGTAACTGGGAAGGGTAAGCATCTGCAGCAGTGGGGCAGACTACTCAGAAAATCCATTACCTTGCCGAAAAAAAAAAAAAAAATGTGCTTCATTTACCTGGGAAACTTATACAGGCTTTCCAGCCTGCCAGTAATGTTTAAGCATTTCTATCCTGTCTTATTCATTTTATTTTGAAAATATACCAGGAAAAGAGTATCAGCCGTGTAGGTGACCTTCAATAATCTTGTTTTCATTTTTTTCTAGGAAACAACAAAATCACTGCTCAATCTGCAACAACCGACTATAATACAGAACCTACAAGTCCAAACATTGAATCAACCGACTCTAATACAGCAACTACAAGTCCAAACATTGAATCAACCGACTATAATACAGCACCTACGAGTCCAAACACAGCAGAAATCGACTCTAATACAGCACCTACGAGTCCAAACACAGCAGAAATCGACTCTAATACAGCACCTACGAGTCCAAACACTGCAGAAATCGACTCGAATACAGCACCTACGAGTCCAAACACAGCAGAAATCGACTCTAATACAGCACCTACGAGTCCAAACACAGCAGAAATCGACTCTAATACAGCACCTACGAGTCCAAACACTGCAGAAATCGACTCTAATACAGCACCTACAAGTCCAAACATAGCAGAAACCTACTATAATACAGCACCTACGAGTCCAAACACTGCAGAAATCAACTCTAATACAGCACCTACGAGTCCAAACACTGCAGAAACCTACTATAATACAGCACTTACGAGTCCAAACACTGCAGAAATCAACTCTAATACAGCACCTACGAGTCCAAACACTGCAGAAATCGACTCTAATACAGCACCTACGAGTCCAAACACTGCAGAAACCTACTATAATACAGCACCTACGAGTCCAAACACTGCAGAAATCAACTCTAATACAGCACCTACAAGTTCAAACACTGCAGAAACCTACTCTAATACAGCACCTACGAGTCCAAACACTGCAGAAACCTACTCTAATACAGCACTTACGAGTCCAAACATAGCAGAAACCTACTCTAATACAGCACTTACGAGTCCAAACATAGCAGAAACAGACTCTAATACAGCACCTACGAGTTCAAACACAGCAACAACCGACTCTAATACAGCACCTACGAGTTCAAACACAGCAACAACCGACTCTAACACAGCACCTACAAGTTCAAACAATGCAATAACTGACTCTAATACAGCACCTACGAGTTCAAACAGTGCAACAACCGACTCTACTACAGCACCTACGAGTTCAAATACCACAACAACTGACTCTAATACAGCAACTACAAGTCCAAACATTGCAACAACCGACTCTAGTACAGCATCTACGAGTTCAAACACTGCAACAACCGACTCTACTACCGCACCTACAAGTTCAAACACCACAACAATCGACTCTAATACAGCACCTACCAGTTCAAACACAGCAACAACCGACTCTAGTACAGAACCCACGAGTTCAAACAATGCAACAATTGCCTCTAATACAACACCTACGAGTTCAAACACTGTAACAACTGACCCTACTACAGCACCTACAAGTTCAAACACTGCAACAACTGACTCTACTACAGCCCCTTCGAGTTCAAACACCGCAACAACCTCCTCTAATACAGCACCTACAAGTTCAAACATTGCAACAGCCGCCTCTAATACAGCACCTACGAGTTCAAACACTGCAACAACCGCCTCTAGTACAGCCCCTACGAGTTCAAACACCGCAACAACCTCCTCTAATACAGCACCTACGAGTTCAAACACTGCAGCAACTGACTCTACTACAGCACCTACAAATCCAAACACTCCAACAACCGCCTCTACTACAGCACCTATGATTTCAAATACTGCAACAACAACCACCTCTACTACAGCACCTATGAGTTCAAACACTGCAACAATTGCCTCTACAACAGCACCTACGAATCCAAACACTGCAACAACCTCCCCTACTACAGTACCTACGGGTACAAACACAGCAACAACTGCCTCTACTACAGCACCTACAGGTACAAACACAGCAACAACTGCCTCTACTACAGCACCTACGAGTACAAACACAGCAACAACTGCCTCTACTACAGCACCTATGAGTCCAAACACTGCAACAACCACCTCTACTATAGCAAGTACAGGTACAAACACAGCAACAACTGCTTCTACTACAGCACCTACGAGTTCAAACACTGCAGCAACTGACTCTACTACAGCACCTACAAGTACAAACACTCCAACAACCGCCTCTACTACAGCACCTATGATTTCAAATACTGCAACAACAACCGCCTCTACTACAGCACCTACGAGTTCAAACACTGCAACAATTGCCTCTACAACAGCACCTACGAATCCAAACACTGCAACAACATCCTCTACTACAGCACCTACGGGTACAAACACAGCAACAACTGCCTCTACTACAGCACCTACAGCTACAAACACAGCAACAACTGCCTCTACTACAGCACCTACGGGTGCAAACACAGCAACAACTGCCTCTACTACAGCACCTATGAGTCCAAACACTGCAACAACTACCTCTACTATAGCAAGTACAGGTACAAACACAGCAACAACTGCCTCTACTACAGCACCTACGAGTTCAAACACTGCAGCAACTGACTCTACTATAGCACCTACAAGTACAAACACTCCAACAACCGCCTCTACTACAGCACCTATGATTTCAAATACTGCAACAACAACCGCCTCTACTACAGCACCTACGAGTTCAAACACTGCAACAATTACCTCTACAACAGCACCTACGAATCCAAACACTGCAACAACCTCCTCTACTACAGCACCTACGGGTACAAACACAGCAACAACTGCCTCTACTACAGCACCTACAGCTACAAACACAGCAACAACTGCCTCTACTACAGCACCTACGGGTACAAACACAGCAACAACTGCCTCTACTACAGCACCTATGAGTCCAAACACTGCAACAACTACCTCTACTATAGCAAGTACAGGTACAAACACAGCAACAACTGCCTCTACTACAGCACCTACGAGTTCAAACACTGCAGCAACTGACTCTACTACAGCACCTACAAGTACAAACACTCCAACAACCGCCTCTACTACAGCACCTATGATTTCAAATACTGCAACAACAACCGCCTCTACTACAGCACCTACGAGTTCAAACACTGCAACAATTGCCTCTACAACAGCACCTACGAATCCAAACACTGCAACAACCTCCTCTACTACAGCACCTACGGGTACAAACACAGCAACAACTGCCTCTACTACAGCACCTACAGGTACAAAAACAGCAACAACTGCCTCTACTACAGCACCTATGGGTACAAACACAGCAACAACTGCCTCTACTACAGCACCTATGAGTCCAAACACTGCAACAACTACCTCTACTATAGCAAGTACAGGTACAAACACAGCAACAACTGCCTCTACTACAGCACCTACGAGTTCAAACACTGCAGCAACTGACTCTACTACAGCACCTACAAGTACAAACACTCCAACAACCGCCTCTACTACAGCACCTATGATTTCAAATACTGCAACAACAACCGCCTCTACTACAGCACCTACGAGTTCAAACACTGCAACAATTGCCTCTACAACAGCACCTACGAATCCAAACACTGCAACAACCTCCTCTACTACAGCACCTACGGGTACAAACACAGCAACAACTGCCTCTACTACAGCACCTACAGGTACAAACACAGCAACAACTGCCTCTACTACAGCACCTACGGGTACAAACACAGCAACAACTGCCTCTACTACAGCACCTATGAGTCCAAACACTGCAACAACTACCTCTACTATAGCAAGTACAGGTACAAACACAGCAACAACTGCCTCTACTACAGCACCTACAAGTTCAAACACTGCAGCAACTGACTCTACTACAGCACCTACAAGTACAAACACTCCAACAACCGCCTCTACTACAGCACCTATGATTTCAAATACTGCAACAACAACCGCCTCTACTACAGCACCTACGAGTTCAAACACTGCAACAATTGCCTCTACAACAGCACCTACGAATCCAAACACTGCAACAACCTCCTCTACTACAGCACCTACGGGTACAAACACAGCAACAACTGCCTCTACTACAGCACCTACAGGTACAAACACAGCAACAACTGCCTCTACTACAGCACCTACGGGTACAAACACAGCAACAACTGCCTCTACTACAGCACCTATAAGTCCAAACACTGCAATAACCACCTCTACTATAGCAAGTACAGGTACAAACACAGCAACAACTGCCTCTACTACAGCACCTACGAGTTCAAACACTGCAGCAACTGACTCTACTACAGCACCTACGGGTACAAACACAGCAACAACTCCCTCTACTACAGCACCCATGAGTCCAAACACTGCAACAACCACCTCTAGTACAACACCTACGAGTTCAAACACTGCAACGACTGCCTCTACTACAGCACCTACAGGTACAAACACTGCAACAAGTGCCTCTACAACAGTGCCTATGAGTCCAAACACTGCAACAACCACCTCTACTATAGCAAGTACAGGTACAAACACAGCAACAACTGCCTCTACTACAGCACCTACAGGTACAAACACTGCAAAAACCGCCTACAATACAACACCTACAGGTGCAAACATTGCAACAGCTACCTCTACTACAGCACCTACAAGTCAAAACACTGCAATGACTGCCTCTACTACAGCACCTACGGGTACAGACACCACAACAACCTCCTCTAATACAGCACCTATTAGTTCAAACACTGCAGCAACTGACTCTACTACAGCACCTACAAGTCCAAACACTCCAACAACCGCCTCTACTACAGCACCTATGATTTCAAATACTGCAACAACAACCGCCTCTACTACAGCGCCTACGAGTTCAAACACTGCAACAATTGCCTCTACAACAGCACCTACGAATCCAAACACTGCAACAACCTCCTCTACTACAGCACCTACGGGTACAAACACAGCAACAACTGCCTCTACTACAGCACCTACAGGTACAAACACAGCAACAACTGCCTCTACTACAGCACCCACGGGTACAAACACAGCAACAACTGCCTCTACTACAGCACCTATGAGTCCAAACACTGCAACAACCACCTCTAGTACAACACCTACGAGTCCAAACACTGCAACGACTGCCTCTCCTACAGCACCTACAGGTACAAACACTGCAACAACCGCCTACAATACAACACCTACAGGTGCAAACATTGCAACAGCTACCTCTACTACAGCACCTACAAGTCAAAACACTGCAATAACTGCCTCTACTACAGCACCTACGGGTACAGACACCACAACAACAGTCTCTACAACAGTACCTATGAGTTCAAACACTGCAACAACCTCCTCTACTGCAGCACCTACGGGTACAAATACTGCAACAACCACCTCTAGTACAACACCTACGAGTCCAAACACTGCAACAACTGCCTCTACTACAGCACCTACAGGTACAAACACTGCAACAAGCGACTCTACAACAGTGCCTATGAGTTCAAACACTGCAACAACCGCCTCTACTATAGCACCTACGGGTACAAACACAGCAACAACTGCCTCTATTACAGCATCTACAGGTACAAACACTGCAACAATCGCCTCCAATACAAAACCTACAGGTGCAAACATTGCAACAGCCGCCTCTACTACAGCACCTACAAGTCAAACTGCAACAACTGCCTCTACTACAGTACCTACGGGTACAGAGACACCAACAACAGTCTCTACAATAGTACCTACAAGTCCAAACACTGCAACAACCTCCTCTACTGCAGCACCTCCAGGTACAAACACTACAACAACCACCTCTAATACAACACTTACGAGTCCAAACACTGCAACGACTGCCTCTACTACAGCACCTACAGGTACAAACACTGCAACAAACGCCTCTACAACAGTGCCTATGAGTCCAAACACTGCAACAACCGTCTCTACTATAGCAAGTACAGGTACAAACACAGCAACAACTGCCTCTACTACAGCACCTACAGGTACAAACACTGCAACAACCGCCTACAATACAACACCTACAGGTGCAAACATTGCAACAGCTACCTCTACTACAGCACCTACAAGTCAAAACACTGCAATAACTGCCTCTACTACAGCACCTACGGGTACAGACACCACAACAACAGTCTCTACAACAGTACCTATGAGTTCAAACACTGCAACAACCTCCTCTACTGCAGCACCTTCGGGTACAAATACTGCAACAACCACCTCTAGTACAACACCTACGAGTCCAAACACTGCAACAACTGCCTCTACTACAGCACCTACGGGTACAAACACTGCAACAAGCGCCTCTACAACAGTGCCTATGAGTTCAAACACTGCAACAACCGCCTCTACTATAGCACCTATGGGTACAAACACAGCAACAACTGCCTCTATTACAGCATCTACAGGTACAAACACTGCAACAATCGCCTCCAATACAAAACCTACAGGTGCAAACATTGCAACAGCCGCCTCTACTACAGCACCTACAAGTCAAAACACTGCAACAACTGCCTCTACTACAGTACCTACGGGTACAGAGACACCAACAACAGTCTCTACAATAGTATCTACAAGTCCAAACACTGCAACAACCTCCTCTACTGCAGCACCTCCAGGTACAAACCCTACAACAACCACCTCTAGTACAACACCTACGAGTCCAAACACTGCAACGACTGCCTCTACTACAGCACCTACAGGTACAAACACTGCAACAAGCACCTCTACAACAGTGCCCGTGAGTCCAAACACTGCAACAACCGCCTCTACTATAGCAAGTACAGATACAAACACAGCAACAACTGCCTCTACTACAGCACCTATGAGTCCAAACACTGCAACAACTGCCTCTACTACAGCACCTACAGATACAAATACTGCAACAACCGCCTCCAATAGAACACCTACAGATGTTAACATTGCAACAGCTGCCTCTACTAGAGCACCTACAAGTCCAAACACTGAAACAACCTCCACTACTACAGCATCTACAGGTACAAGCACTGCAACAACTGCCTCTACTACAGCACCTATGAGTCCAAACACTGCAACAACTGCCTCTAATACATCACCAACGAGTCCAAACACTGCAACAACTGCCTTTACTACAGTACCTACAGGTACAAAAACTGAAACAACTGCCTCTACTATAGCACCTACGAGTTCAAACACTGCAAGAACCTCCTCTACTACAACATCTACAGGTATAAACACTGCAACAACTGCCTCTACTACAGTACCTACAGGTACAGACACACCAACAACAGTCTCTACAATAGTACCTACAAGTTCAAACACTGCAACAACCCCCTCTACTACAGCACCCATGGATACAAACACTGCAACAACCGCCTCTACTACAGTACCTACCAGTCCAAACACTTCAACAACTGCCTCTATTATAGCACCTACGGGTACAAACACCACAATAACTGTCTTTACTACAGCACCTACCATTACAAACACCACAACGTCCGCCTCTAATACAGGACCGACGAGTCCAAACACTGCAACAACCGGCTCTACTAGAGCATCTACAGGTACGAACACTGCAGCAACCGCCTCTACTACAGCACCTACAAGTCCAAACAATGCAGCAACTGCCTCTACTACAGCACCTACTAGTCCAAACACCGCAACAACTCCCTCTACTACAGCACCTATGAGTCCAAATACTGCAACAACCGCTTCTACTACAGCACCTACGAGTACAAACACTGCAACAACTCCCTCTACTGCAGCACCCACAAGTCCAAACACCGCAACAACTGCCTCTACTTCAGCACCTACAGGTACAAATGCCTTTTTTTTTCTGGGAGGGGGTACCCTTTTTCTAACAAATGAGAAGTATGGTCAATTTTGACCTAGGTGAGAAATACTAAAGCTTTGCCCGAACCTTGCTCACCCTAAACCTCTTGGGGCATGTCACATGTCCCAGGAGGCTGTGGGACCAATGCCGATACACAGTATGATCTTGCACATGCACAGTGGGGAGCCAACTGTAAAACGTCAGGAAGTGACAGCCGACTCCCACAACCAAGATGGTGGGGCTGGGAATCTTAAGCCTGGCAAAAAACAGCTTAGTTAAACACAGCACTGAACTGCTGGACTGGTAAGTGTCTTTTTGTAACACTTTTAAGAAGTGTCCAAAGTTCTTCTTTAAAGACCTATTCTAAATACAGTTTGGTGATCTTAAAGATCATATGGAAGGAAAAGATTTCCTAGTTTTAGTTCTGGATAGAGTGGAGAGGGCTTAGGGCCCCTGTTGGGTTTCTTTACTACTGTCTGTCTCACACCGAGAATATTCACCCTCTCTATTTGTCCTGATTAGGGATGAGCCGAACACCCCCCGGTTCGGTTCGCACCAGAACATTCGAACGGACTGAAAATTCATACGAACTTTAGAACCCTATTAAAGTCTATGGGACTCGAATGTTTGAAATCAAAAGTGCTAATTTTAAAGGCTAATATGCAAGATATGCAACAGACAACACCAGCACTAAGGGGTATCTTCAGGTGTATGCTGTGTTTGAGGCACACAACACCTGATTTAACTCCTGCAGATGCCTGTATTAGAGAACACCAGCAATAAAGGGTAGATACAGGTGTATACTGTGCTGTGTTGGAGGCACACAACACCCACTAACTCCAGCAGATGCCTGTATTAGAGAACACTAGCAATAAAGGGTAGATACAGGTGTATACTGTGCTGGGGGCACACAACACCCACTAACTCCTGCAGATGGCTGTATTAGAGAACAACAGCAATAAAGGGTAGATACAGGTGTATACTGTGCTGGAGGCACACAACACCCACTAACTCCTGCAGATGGCTGAGAAAAGAACACACTGTCCCTGCCTATTTAGCTCTTTCCCTGCACGCCAACACACTACACAAGGCCGCCACGCTGGCGGCCTTATTTAGTGTGGGGCGTGTACTAAACCCCCTGAGCTATAATTGGCCACAGGCAATCATGGCTCTCCTCGCTGCCGGCACTGTGATTGGCCAAGCATGCGGTGTCACAGTGCATGCTTGGCCAATCATGAGCCAGCAATGCACTGCGATGGCGTAGTGCATTGTGGGCCGTTGGTGCGAATGGTCCACAAAGTTCTGAATCCACTGAACAGACGAACGGCCGATGTTCGAGTCGAACATGCATTCGAATCAAACACCAAGCTAATCCCTAATCCTGATGACCGCTGTCTCTGGTACAGAAAGTTCTGGGAAATTCAAAAGTATATACTTGACCCTAAAACAGAAGATGAGGGGAAATCTGATTCAATGACAACTCTCCACAAAGGAGGTTTTTTTAAATTCAGGAAGACTTACGTTTTCTTTCTAATGTGTCTCCAGGGTCACAGGCAGGAAAAAAAAATACTTAGAAGGTTCCCTACTTTATTCCAAGCCTAAAATCACTATAGACATATATATAGACATATAGAAATGTGTACTGAAAAGATCTAGAAGCAGAAATGCCGATCCCTCCATCTTAAAACGCTGGTTGTTGGGTTGTCATGCTAGTAGATTTACATTTTTTTGAGGCACTGACACGGAAAAAGTATGTACAAAGGACACTCTGACTTTCTAATTGGCCAAATCTATAAGAGGCAACCCATGAATGTGTACTAAAAGTTGTTTTTTTTTGGATGTGAACACATCTGTTTGAGTAAGTTTTTACCTTTATAACTGAAAATGGGCAACCAGCATTTACAACATAAAAACAACATAAACAACATAAAAGAATGAACTATGCCAATCAATGTCAATACCAACTATGTTAAAGAGGAGTTCCACAAAATTTTAGAAGTTCACCTTAATAGCTTCCTATCATTACAGACATTGTCAAATGGAATTTTTTATTTTTTTTTCCCAAAGCCCCATACACACTATCAGTTTTTCTGCAGAGTTTTTCCTTCAGATTTACCAAAACCATGTTGTAGTACAAGCGCCTGCCTGATTGCATACAAATTGAAACTCCTAAGGTTTGCCCTCATATTATATGGTTTTGGTAAATCTGAGGGAAAAAGCACAAATTGCAGCAAAATCACGTGCACAAAAATCAAAAGGTACAGCAAAAAGCACTGCAGAAACAGATCAAAAGAAAACTGCATAGGTGTGTACTAAGCCTTATGCCGGCCACATGGATCAATTTTTAGATGTGAATATTCAGACGAAAAATCTTTGTACATTCGCTGAATGAAAGAATGTTGTTTGAAATTTTCACTTGTTTTTAACATTCTTTATTAAAATGAATATCATTTCTCAAAGAAAACCGCATACACTGTCTTAAAATTCCTTTGACCTAGAAGTTTTCTATTATTGCTAAATTTTCCCTTCACTGTGGTTTAAAATGAAGGTCGATTTGACCCCACTAACGATTAGAAAATCGAACGAACGTTCTTAAAATAATTTTTTTTTTTTTAAGGAAGACACTGTTTTTGTATGCCCAGCATATAATATATTACAGTTCTGTTTAAAAATCTACAAAACAGTCTTTAAATTTTTGTTTCTTTAAATAAAAAAAAATGATCTGATGATATTTACCAGATTCACCCTCTAATAGTATATACAGTATATATCTCCTCTAATAGTATATACAGTTTATCTCCTCTAATAGTATATACAGTATATCTCTTCTAATAGTATAGTATATTTCCTCTAATAGTATATACAGTATATCTCTTCTAATAGTATATACAGTATAGCCCCTCTAATAGTATATACAGTATATCTCCTCTAATAGGTATATATCGTAAATCTCCTCTAATAGTATATACAGTATGTATCTCCTCTAATAGTATATGCAGTATATATCCTCTAATACTATATACAGTATAGCTCTTCCAATAGTTTATACAGTATATATTCTCTAATAGTATATACAGTATATCTCCTCTAATAGTATATACTGTATATATCTCCTCTAATAGTGTATACAGCATATCTCCTCTAATAGTATATACAGTATAGCTCCTCTAATAGTATATACAGTATATCCCTTCTAATAGTATATAAAGTATAGCTCCTCTAATAGTATATACAGTATATCTCCTCTAATAGTTTATACAGTATATCTCCTCTAATAGTATATGCAGTATATTTCCTCTAATAGTACATACAGTATATTTCCTCTAATAGTATATGCAGTATATCTCTTCTAATAGTATACACATGATATCTCCTCTAATAGTTTATATAGTATATCTCTTCTAATAGTATATACAGTATATCTCTTAGAATAGTATATAAAGTAGATATCTTCTGTCTGTTATTCTCAGAGTGGATTAGAGATTTTGCTCCCTAACCATATAATTGGTTATTTCTATTTACCACTGCATAGAGATATTTAAAATAAATTGCCTTTTTATTAAACTTTACATATTAACTAAATTATAAACAACCCTTTCTTTTAAGGTTATTAACCGATTGATGGATTAATCAAAACAATATTCAGCTAACTAATCGATTATGAAAATAATTGTTAGTTGCAGCCCTAATAGAGAGCTTTCCCCTCATATCAGGAAGCACCAAGTGTACTGTGCAATGTAAGAAGGCCTGATTGGCTTACAGTGCTGTTTTTTCTCATGATAGACAACATTTAAAAATAAAGGCAAATACATCTGTGTGGTTGCTGTTTAATAAGCCTGTATTGTTTCTTCTATAGCTCTAGCATGCGAGAATGGAGGTATCTATGAAAATGGCATTTGTAAATGTCCAAACAATTTCGCAGGAACACAGTGTGAAGCCATAAGAAACATTATAACTGTTGGTAAGTGTGGAAATAAATGGTTTATTATTTAACATACAATATATCTAACTTTGAAGCTGTAGTCATATAAACAGTTACTTAGTGAGCAGCTGAAGAAGTCCCCATTAATGTTGCAAAGTTCCATTAGCATTTAATAGCAGCCATGCCAACCCGCTCGCTATGTTCACTGTGCTTAAGAGATTGGTGCTCCTCATTCCACCACCCTGTCCCCCTGCTTTTCCTCACAATTGGTCCCTCAATGTCATGAGCAGATTCACTGGCCAGTAGTAAGGCAAAGGGCCAGCTCTCACTGCTTTATTCCGGTGCTGTCTCTTGCAGAAAGGTCTCCTAACCACTAGATGGAGCTGCTCTCTTCAGCTGTCTCTCCTGAGCTCAGGATATCAAAGACATTCCCTCTGGTGGCTCATTATCAGGGCACCCTGGACCCTGCTGCCTCATTCATAGTTGCCAACATTGTAAAAAAAAAATGTAGGGACACTTTTTTGGCTGTAGGTGGAGTCTTATTATAATTAGGGGGCGGGCATGTGTTTGTATGCGTGATATATCCAAAAAGAAAACATGGGCATGGTTTACCTGAAACAGTGGGTGTGGCTTATATGGGCCTGGTTCAAATGGGGGTGTGGTTAGAGTCTGAGATGAATGAGAGATAGATAAAGAAAGGGGAAAAGAGGAAGGGAGACAGAAAAAAGGAAAGAAGGAGGGAAGGAGAGAGAAGGAAGGAAAGAGGGATGGAGGGACAGCAGTCCCAGATCCTACACCACATTAGAAATGTGTATTCCAGAGTTTAACAAATCAGCAGATAAAGATGCTCCAAACTCCTGGTGTTACCACCAGGGGCAGATCCAGTGTCTAGTCTCGGGAGAGGTACTGCCAGAAAATAAGGTGTACCTGTAAGCCGTTTTGTCCAATAGCCAGCAAAGGCACGAGTGCTGATTGGCCATAGGGAGAGCCAATCAGCGGGTCTGGCAGAAGCGATGTCTGCCGGCCACCTGAAATCGCTCCCCACAGAGATCGAACAGCGGTCTGCTGATGTAAACAAGGCAGATCCCCTTTCTGTCAGAGATGAACAGAGTGATCTTGTGTTCCTGCTAACCAGGAACACAGATCTCTCTGTTCATCTAGTGAGTTCATCCCCCTACACAGTTAGCAAGCACCCCCTAGGGACACAGTTAACCCTTTGATCACCCCTGATGTTAACCCTTCCCAGCCAGTGTCATTAGTACAGTGACACTGGTCCCCAAAAAAGTGTCAGATAGGTGTCCAATCTGTCCGCCACAGTAACGCAACTATGAGCCTGAGACTCGGCTGATCACAGATCGGAGTAAGGGGCCGATCCCGACCCCCTTATCATCAATACAATAACAGCTGATCACGTGATGTAAACAGAAGATCGGTAATCAGTATGAATAAGCGCTGTTAAGTGTGAAACGCGTCAGCTCGTTTGTCCCATTCTCTGCTGTGGCTTGTATTTTTGATTTTTTTTATAATAAAGGCTATATTCCAGAGTGCGGCCATCCAGAACTTTTCCTTGCCTCATTTAATCAGTATTTTTTTCCCCTCACGCGGTCAGCGTGAGGGAAAAATAAAGCAGATCATGGCTTTTGTCATAGGGAGTGGGACATCGTTCCCTCACACAGAGAGCTGCGGCTTCCTCATCTGTGCCCACCAGCACCACCTGCCAATGCCCACCAGTGCCACCTATCAGTACCCACCAGTGCCATCTAACAGTGTCCACCAGTGGCACCTTCCAGTGCCCACCAGTGCCACCTATCATTATCCGCCAATGCTGCCAATCAGTTCCCATCAGTGCCTCATTGTCAGTGCCACCGATCAGTGCTGCCTACCATTGCCCATCAGTGCCACCCATCAGTGCCCATAAGCGCCACGTATCAGTGCCGCTTATCATTGCCCTTCAGTGCTGCCCATCATTTGCAACAATCAGTGCCCATCAGTGCCACCTATCAGGGCCCATCAGTGCTGCCTATCAGTACCCACCAGTGCCACCTACCAGTGCCCACCAGTGGCACCTACCAGTGCCCACCGGTGTCACCTATCAATGTCCACCAGTGCTGCCAATCAATTCCAATCAGTGCCTCATCGTCAGTGCCACCGATCAGTGCTGCCTACCAGTGTCCATGAGTGTCACCCATCAGTGCCCATAAGCACCACCTATCAGTGCCACTTATTAGTGCCCTTCAGTGCCGCCCATCATTGGCAACTATCAGTGCCCATCAGTGCCACCTATCAGGGCCCATCAGTGCCACCTCATCAGTGCCTATCAGTGCCACCTAGCAGTGCCCATTAGTGCCACCTTATCAGTGTAGCCTATCAATGCCCATCAGTGCCCATCAGTGCTGCCTCATCAGCACACATCAGTGAAGGAGAAAAATTACCTGTTTTAAAAATGTATAACAAACTATGAAACTGTTTTTTGTTTTCAAAATTTTGGGCCTTTTTTCATTTTTTTTTAGCAAAAAATAATAAAAACACAGCAGTGATTAAATATTACCGAAAGAAAGATCTATTTGTGTGAAAAAAATTGATAACAATTTAATTTGGGTACAGTGTTGTATGACCGCACAATTGTCATTCAAAGAGTGAGAGCGCTAAGAGCTGAAAATTGGTCTGGGCAGGAAGGGGGTTAGAGTGCCCAGTAGGCAGGTGGTTAAAGGAGAGTGGAAGAAACAAGAGCTAGGAAAGACATTTCTCACTGATTGGTAGAATCATGGTTCTTGTGCTTGAAAAGTAGTTGTTCTTTTTAGCCTGGAGTTCTTCTTTATCGTTAAAAAAAACACCATTTATATCATTGCAGATAATGGCACCACTGCGTCTTTAAATGTAGACCTGAAATTCACCAACATAGATTTTACTGAAAATCTGAAAGATAACACATCTCAAGAATATAAAACGTTTGAAAGAGAATTCAAACAAAATGTAAGTGGTTTACAATCTGTATTTAAAGAGTACCTGTCATTACAAATCACATTTTACCTGAATAGGTAGGGAGCTCCTATGCATGACAAAGCATCACTGAACTTTAAAAGTGTATCTAAGCCCAAAAACATATTAGGTACTACTAAATATTATATATTACAGCTTACCAGTCATTATCTGTGGTGGCCACGTTACTTTTCTTTTTTCCTTTTTTATACTTGATGATCCTGCCAGGAACACATTTCCTCTCCTAGGGTGACAACACTCACTTGCCGTACTGTATCAGGACTGGACTATAAATGCCTCCCCCTCATTTTCATCACATCATCACAAACTGGATTCTTCTTCTTCTTATTATTATACAGAATGTATATAGTGCCAACAGTTTACGCAGCACTTTACAATATAAAAGGCAGACAATACAGTTACAAAACAATAAAATGCAAGAAGATTAGGAGGGCCCTGCTCAGAAGAGCTTACAATCTAATAGAGTGTGGCAGGTGGTACAAACGTTTGTAACTGTGGGGAATGAGCTGATGAAAGTGGTAAAAAGTTGGAGGCAGTGTTGCCAACCTACCAGATTGAAATTTACTGACATGACACCCAAAATTTACTGGCACTGTCAAGTTTTTACTGGCATATCCAAAAGTTACAAAATTACAGTTTTAGTGCAAATTTCAGTATTTAGGCTAAAAACATGTACAATATGCAATCAGCAATGTGATTTAAGGTAGATATTAAAGAAAAAACATATTTTTTTATTATATTTTTGATACAGTAAGTAAGTAGCTCTTAGGCAGGACTCAGGAGGGCAAGACTTTTGAATGGGCAGGCCAGGCACACACATACACACACATGAAATTGACTCTCACAGTGATATTGACAGCAGTGTGCAGCAGAACAGATGATGATGACACCTCACCAACATGAGCCATGACCTCCTGACTCATAGTGACACTTTCTCCACGTCAGGTGGTCCCTTCAGTACACGCCAGTCCAAACACCAATGACAGTCCCGTTCCCGGCTTGACTTGCTCCCATTCCGCAAATGAGGCTCTGGCAGCTCCGCTCAGCTCCCTTGCACCATGACATCACATGACACCTTCAGGCAATGCCTCTGCCAGGCTCGCCCCCCAAAAAACACTGCAGTAGGCACTCAGATGGTCTCAGCCAGCCGTTGAGCATCTCAGCTATATTTTTCACTGGCAACCTATTCCTGTCAATGGCATTTACTAGCAGGAGAAAAGTGCCCATTTTTTACTGGCTGCCAGTAAAAATACTGACGGTTGGCAATACTGGTTGGAGGTGTGATAGAGTTGAGTTTTCAGAGATTGCCTGAAGGCAGCTAGAGTAGCTGGACAGGTTGAGGTAGAGAGTTCCAGAGGATGGGGGAGGCTCTGGAGAAATCCTAGAGAGGAGCATGGGAGGAGGAGATGAGAGAGCTTGAGAGTAGGAGGTCTTGAGAGGAGCAGAGATGATGGTTTGGGCGATATTTGGAGACAAGATTGGTGATGTAGCTCAGGGCAGAGTTGTCAATGACTCTGTTTGTTGTGGTTAGTATCTTGACCATGACAATGAGGTCACTGTACTCCAATGGTCTCCACAGTCATGTTACGGGGAATTACAGCCACTATGTGTAGCAGGGTCCAGAGGGGTAACCCGGATTTTTGGATTTAGTTCACTTTTGAATTTTTCATGAATTTACCCATTAACCTCCTTAGCGGTAATCCCGAGTCTGGCTCGGGTTGGGAATTTCATTACAATAGCGGTAACCCCGAGCCAGACTCGGGCTTGCACCGCTCGATGCAGGGGAGGACACAGGTAACGTCACTTACCTTGTCCCCTGGATCCAGCGATGTCCGCCGCGCTGTGTGATCGAGCCGTCCTGCGCTCGATTCACAGTGCCGAATGCCGCCGAGCTCCGTTCCCTGCGACGTTACGGCGCACGGGAGCGGAGAACGGCGGCAAATTCAAAAATGTAAAAAGACACAAAACACACACAGCACTGTAATCTTACAGATTACAGTGCTGTAGTAAAAAATACACACCCCCTTTGTCCCTAGTGGTCTGTGCAATGCCCTGCATGCACTTTTATATTATAAATACTGTTTTTTACTGCTTGTAATTTGGAGATTGTCCATAGCAACCAAAACATGTCCCTTTTTCATCTTTTTTTGGATTTGATTACATTATTCAATAATTTTTATTATTCTTTATTATATTATAAACTTTATCATACCCGGGATGTCCGCTAGACTCTGGTTTGAAGAGAATTCAGAGCGTTATTCCTAAGAATTACAGGACTACAAAATAAAAGCCAGATTTCCATGCAAAATAATTGTACCGCTTTCAGCACCTTATTCCAGACTGAATCATACCGCCAGGGAGGTTAAAGGTCCCATTTAGGCTCATTATTTTCTATGTAATAAAACTTACAAGGGATGTGGGTACCTCCCCTAAGGGGCATATTCCCTTCCCAGATGCCAGACTTTGTTGTCTATACTGTAGATTGTAATCTTACATTTGGTTTATTTTTATTTTTTGACAGATGACCATCGTCTATAAGAATGTTGCTGGGTTTCAAGAAGTACAAATACTGAATATAAGGTATGAAGACATTTTTAAGACAAAGTAAAAGTAAAAAAAAAAATGTAAAAATAAATAAATCCTGAACAATAAACTGTTTGTGTCTCCGGCAGTAAAGGAAGTGTTATTGTGCTTCATGAGATCATTGTGAGATTGCTATATAAGGACAATGTGACTATAGCTGACCAGTTCAAAGAAGCAATTAATGATGTACAAGCAAACCTTGAAGAACTGAATAAAAACTGTGACTCAAACCGTAAGTACAATACAACTGCTGGTCCAATAGACTAGTTTGACTTTTTTGGGTTTCATGAACATGGGGGGTATTTGCCCAGGCAATGTAATAAGCATTATTCTGCTTCCTGGGATGTCCTGGATCTGCCTATAGATATGAATGGGTAAAGACGGCTGTACGCATCTATGCACTACTCCTAGCATAGCGTAGTGCGTGTGAATGGGTGTATTGCCCCAGACACAGCTAGTGCGTGCTCAGGACCCTGCATCTGTGAGCATGTGTTGATTTCCGCTGAGGAATCATGCATATTGGATGTTTTTAACACTGCTCTTAGGCAGTGGTGGTCTGTTCATGCAGGGGCGCCACCCCCTAATCCATGTGCCCAGCCCCTAATCTCCATGGAGGGTGTCGGACGCATGGATTTCAATTGGGCCTTTTTTTTTTAAGCAAATTATTAGAGCCTGAGGCGCTAATAGGCTTAAAAAAAGGGTGGGCTCGGGGCGCACAGCACTGCGCCCTGAGCCCACCCAGTTGTGTGAAATTGGAAAATTAATATTCGCTATAGTCTCCCTGTTTCTTCTTCCGGCCAATCAGGAAGTGGGTCCTGAGGTGGGTCCGGCGGTGTGAGTGAATTATAGATAGCCTCTGCAAACAATGTTAATGAATAGATAAGATCAAGTAGGGGTTGTACCATCAGCCATAATTTTTTAGAAATAAAAGGGTGGGGGGCTTGGTCCCCAGCCTGATTTCACCAAGGAATTGCATTGTACCGAGATAGTCCAATTGCCCCCTAGCTTCCTTGGTGAGACCTGGCTGGGGACCAAACCCCCAACCCCTTTATTTCTAAAGGGGGAGGTTTGTTTGCCACCCCCACCTAAATATTGAGCACTAGTCGCCACTGCTCTTAGCCCTTGTACACACGATTGGATATTCCAGCGGAAAACGTCTGACCGTGTTATCAGATAATCCGACCGTGTGTGGGCTCCATTGGACTGTTTCCGTCGGAAAATCCAACCGACAAAGTTTGAGAGTTGGGCTATAAAATTTTCCGACAACATGATCCGATCGTGTTTTGTCCGATCGTTTTGTAGAGAATTCCGATCGTACAAAGTGCCACGCATGCTCAGATCAAATTACGACACCAAAGCTATTGGCTACTAGCTGCAACGTTGTCCCGTCACAAGGCACGAACGTAATCACGTTCCGAACGATCGGATTTTCCGACAATTTTGTCCAACAGTGTGTATGCAACACCACTTTTGGACAAAATCCGCCGGAAAAAATCTGGAATGTCTGACCGCGTGTACAAGGGCTTTGAGGAATCTGGCGGGGTGGGGTGGGTGGGTGTTCTGTCTCTAAACATCTCTGAATGTTAGTCTATGGGGTGATAGGTAAAGGCAAATAGAATGTGCATCTTGCAAAGTGCACAGTTTGTTTGCCTTTAGTAAATCAACCCCATACACACATACACCGATTGTAGGTGTTTAGAGGAGTGTATAGGCAGTGTTTAGAAGCAGAAGAAAAAACAAAACAAAAAAACACTGCCAGCGCATTCAGGTGCATGAACGTTTAAGCAAAAGAAATGCTTGACTCCTATAAATGTCTATAAATGCGCCTAGGCACCCTTAGTGCTTTAGCGTTAAAGGAGAAGTCCAGCGTGAGCTCATTTGGCTGGGCTTCTCCTATGGGTCACAGGAGTGCAATTCTGAAGTCCACTCTCTGCTGTCGTCACCAAGATCAGTCCCGATTTCCGAAGAGTCTGGTCAGGTCCACCTGTCAGTTTTTCAGGCAGACCTGGTCGGATTGGTCTATTCATCCCTATGGACTACCTCTGATCCAATTGAGTCCCCAGAAAAAAAATTAAAAATGGAAGGAGATCCGTCCTTCTTCCTCTAGGCGGATCAGAGGTAGTCGGGTTTAAACAGACAGCAGAGTCATTTCACACCTGGCCGACTATAGAGCAGAGCAGCTTGTGACCATGTCCACGCTGCATAAACTGAGCGGACACGAATCTGTCATCCGCCCGCTCTGCTCTGATCAGCAAGGGATCAGCAGACAGACCTTGCTGATCAAAGCAAAGCCTACCCCGTTTGAAAGGGGCCTGGGACCAACATCCCCCACCCCCCTTTTTCCTCACTGCTGCCATATTCTACCATATGCCAGAGGCAGCAAAAGGTTTTTGTCACATTTGTCACATAGTTGTCCAATCATCCAGGTCAGCCTGCAAATCACAGACCTCTTGTAGGGAATGAACTCCGTTACTTTGCTTTGTGTCTTCTGCAAACACAGAAATGGCTTTTTATACCAAACTTTATGTCCTGATCTTATGTTTTCCTGTCTTATAGCTGAGATGTGTATTGCCGACGATTTCGATGTTACAACTACAAAGGAACCAACCTCTCCTGAAGGTAGGTGAAATGTTTGTGGTTTCTCAGTGACTTGTCCTAGGACATTCCAGATACGATATTAAGACAACGACACGTTCTATCTCTTGTCTCATCAGAACTATGCAGGCAAAATATTGAAGAAGGTTTTCAAGATTTTTTCACTCCAGAATTTGAAAATGGGAATCTTATCTGTATGTCTTATTGTGGTGAGAAATCTCCTGGCTTTAAGGACTGTCATAAAGGAACCTGTGAGATTCAGAAATGGAAGGGGCCCCGCTGCTCGTGAGTATCCTTTGATCAAATTCATTATTGCATGCATTTATAGGTACACTTAGATCAAATAATGGATTTCAGATGTCACTTTATACATTGACATACCTCCTTAGACACAGTGGGGTTGATTTACTAAAACTGGAAAGTACACAATCTGGTGCAGATGTTCATGGTAGCCAATCAGCTTCTAACTTCTGCTTGTTCAATTAAGCGTTGACAATAAAAACCTGGAAGCTGATTCGTTTCTATGCAGAGCTGCACCAGATTTTGTCCAGACAGTATGGCAACCTGCTGATTAGGCACCATCCAAAGACAGGTTAACGTTTCATTAAGACACAATACTTAAAGTAATTGTAAAGTCAAATTTTCCCCCCATAAAAATAGCACACATTATACTTCCCTGCTCTGTGTAGTGGTTTTGCCCAGAGCGGCCCAGATCCTCCTCTTCTCGGGTCCCTCTTCAGTGCTCCTTGTCCCTCCCTCCTGTTCAGTGCCCCTGCAGCAAGTAACTTGCTATGGGGGTACCCTAGCTGAGCCACAGCTCCCTGTGACCATTCAAACACTGAGCCTGGCCCCACCCCCTTTCTCTCCTCATTGGCTGACTGATGACTGATGATTTATTAAAACTGGTGCACACAGAATCGGGTGCAGCTATGTATATTATTATTATTATTATACAGGAATTATATAGGGTCAACAGTTTGAGCAGCATATTACAACATGAGGGCGGACAGTTACAATACAATTCAATACAGGAGGAATCAGAGGGCCCTCCTTGTTAAAGCTTACAATCTAGGCTTCAACATCAGGTTGTTCAATTAAGCTTTAATGTGAAACTTTTAGTAATTTTTTCAACTTTCCATCTATTAAATCTTCTGCCCTTGTTGTTGATTTAACTTTGGATAGTAAAACTTTTTTTTTCTGCCAGTGAATCCCTTATACAGCCCACTTCCTGTTTCCTGTCTGGTCATTAGCCTAGGCTTATGACATCATGCACAGCTCTCTCTCTCTCACTCTCATTTGCCAGTAAGGGAGGGGGATGAGTCATAAGAGGGCCAATGAAAGTGGCAGGGCTGCAGAGCTGGAGGTGTGCCTCTATGTGTCTGTGTAAATCCAGGAAGTGAACAGGCAGCAGCTTCAGCTGCCCACAGTTAAAATGGCTGCAGCCAGACTCAGTGGAGGGAGATTTCTGCAGCATATTTGGCAAGTACAGAAACACGGTATATATAAAATAATATGCAAGGTGGTTGGAGGGAAGCTTCAGAATGGCAAAGATGTTTTTTTAATTACAAATTATGTGTGCAGACTGCAGTTCCTGTTCGACGATAAAACCTTGAAGCTGCACCAGATTTTGTGCACAACAGTTTTAGTAAATTTCCCCCAATGACTTCCCTAAGCCCTGTTTCTGTGAAGTACTAACACTGACTGAGGGAACAAGCTAGCAAAATAAAAAGGCATATACCGCGCTACTAGTGAAATTAAATGAAAACACAAATGTTCTGTGAAGAAAAAGCTGCGACACATAAACATGCAATATCCATGCAAGGAAAGATTGTATAAAGGAAAAAAGTTGCGTTACCTTTTTCCTATATACAACTAAATAGCACCAAACAGGATGGGTGGACAGAGTGAGAGCCCAAAATCTCAAAGTAAACAAGTTGTGCTGGCCCAAAACTGCCTCTAGATGTCAGCATACTTCTGAACAATAATAACCTGATGCAAATCAATACAACATATAAAAAAATACATGCAAGTGGGACAGAACACATGCAGTATATTTATATTACCTCTCCGTAATAGCACTGCAGATTCAAGGCTTGTGTATGTCACTTCTTATACTGCTTTTATTCTGCAATTCACTATGGAACTACTGGAGCAGTTCAAGCCACACTTGCAAAGTCTGTGTTCATATTATAGTTATAATGGGGCACTAAGGTGACTCCTTGTTCACCTATTTACCATAGTTGGGTTGTTCTCTGAAGAGTGATTCACCTGTTTTAATCTCAAAAAGCCTGCACCATTGTGCGGCAACTGCATGCGGTATGTGGCCCCATACACAGCCTATTAAACATGGCAGAGGGATACTGTGTGACACACCACAGTGCAAAGTGTATACCCCTGTATACACTGTATACTAAGCTGCCTTGCCGCTTAGAGAGGACAGTTGGCTGGGACAACAAAAACAGCTTAACAGCCAATTTTTACCGCCTCCCCAACTGCAAGTGTAAGCTAAGCTCCAAAGACAAGCCTGCACTGAGCCACACAGCACAATGCAAATAAAATTGTGGCACATTAGCCCCAAGGGCGACTCCAAACTAGCAATCCTGATGCTGCGGGCCACTTGTTCTTCTCTTGTGGTGCCTGTCCCTGTGTCGGTAGCGTCAGTCTGCGGAGGACTGCTTTGCCATCTATGTAAGTGAGCTGGGAGGTGGGCTCTGCGGGGCGCATGGACCTAATGGGATCAAGAGGGCTCTCAGGGAGGAAGTGTGGCTGATGGACTCTAAGGGGCTCTTGGAGGGTTCAGAGGATTAGGGGGAAGGTCTAGGGCTGAGTTCTCCCCCCCCAGGGAAAGGGAATAAAAGTTGCTCTGATGAAGAGGGGATTCCCCTTGAAATGCATTAGAAAGATTGGACTTGGATGGTTTCAAGTCCCATGCTGTTGATTAAGTTCTGCAGATATAGCGGTTGTGGCTTTGAATTCACTGATACGCATGTTAACCTAAACTTTTTCCGAATATAATATTTGCTTTTATGAATTAATAGATGGTATATGAAGTCAATGCACTAGGCTGGCGCTTCCTCTTTTTGTTGATTTTCTTTTTTAGAATATTTATGTTCCCTGCAGTTAGGCTGTAAAGCATTGATAAAGGGGGTATGTCCACCAATGAGGTTAACCGAATTGTTGTATCTTTTTTTACAGGTGCCCAGTATTGGACAATTATATGTACGCAAATTCAGATTGCACGGGCACAATTCTCAAGGCTGCTTTATATGGTGGCGTGGGAGCAGCCATTGGTGTCTTGGTTGTCATCATTTGCACTGTACTATTCCTCCTGTACAGATCTAAAAAGTTAAGCAAGGCCAGGTGAGACCATAAGCAAGATACAGTACAACCCTGTGGTTGTTCCTACAAACAATAGCTGTATAAACAGCATGTGTCCCCATATAACATAAAGGTCTAACTTCAGATTTTTTGGGGATTTTGATAGAGTAGCATGAAATTAAAATCTCCGTAGGTTACCCATTTCTATCTGTGAACCTATTAGGGAGATTTTTTTTTTATTACTCCTAGTCCCTGTGACATCCATGCAAAAACAGGGGTACAGGTGGCCTCAGAACAGGAAGACATGGATGGCAATGAAAGAAAAAAAAAAAATCTCAGATGTTCTTACCCTTCCTCACTTTTTGGAATGAGTTTGAAGTTCGTAGGAACTTTGGGGTTGAGGAGGCTTGAAAAAGCTCAAATACAGATCATAAGGAGATCAACTGCAAGTCAAATGCACCTGGCATTTAACTGAATGCGCTCCGAAGTATCTCAAACTGAGGTCAACTGTGGTTGATACAGGCCCTAGTTGTGAATTCCTTCAGCAGGAGATGTTTGTCATCTGATGGACCTTTATAGGGGTTAAGTTAAGTGGCTATGGGTATTTGTATTCACTCAAATGAGCTGCTAGACCATAGAGCGAAAATATCTCACAACATAGAAAGCAACACTGATCAGATCTTTATGGCCTGTAGACTATTGTTGCACCAAGGTAGCACTGAAGGCTTAGTATGAGCTATGTGCTCTACATAATTCTGCTTGTAGGCTATGGTTATACCCATATGTGTGTGTAGTGTAGACTAGTAAATTAAGCTTTGTGAGGCCTTAGGCAAAATTTAGACACGAGGCCCCACTCTTAATCTTATTACTGCTGCTGCTTGTATGGATGGGATGTGTACTGCGCCAATGGCATGGGATGAATAGGAGAGGAGGGTCAGCAGGGATTGACACAGTATACATTGCACCCACACAAGCAGCAGCAATAATAAGATGCACCGCCTTAGTGTTCTTCCTTAGCCCAGAAAGAAAGAAAGAAAAAAGAAGGATTGAGGGATGGAGGGAGGGAGGGAGAAAGAAAGAAAAAAGGAGAGAGGGATGGAGGGAACGAGAAATAAATAAAAAGAGAGGGATGGAGGAAGGGAGAAATCTCTCTAATGGGACACCATTAACTACCCTAATGCCACGTACACATGACCGCACATTCCGACAACAAACTCCATGGGATTTTTTCCAATGGATGTTGGCTCAAACTTGTGTTGCATACACACGGTCACACAATGTTGTCGGAAATGCCGAACGTCAAGAACGCGGTGACGTACGACGAGCTGAGAAATTTGAAGTTCAATAGCCAGTGTGGCTCCTCTGCTTGATTCCGAGCATGCATGGAACTTTGTGCGTCGGAATTGTGTACACACAATCGTAAATTTCCGACAACGGATTTTGTTGTCGGAAAATTTGAGATCCAGTTCTCAAATTTTGTTTGTCGGAAATTCTGATGTAGAATGTCTGATGGAGCCTACACACGATCGGAATTTCCTACAACAAGCTCCCATCGAACATTTCCCACTGGAAAATCTGACCATGTGTACGTGGCATTAGAATTGCGTTCCATAGAACACTGTTTTGCCTACACGCCTCTTCAAACAGAAGAGTCAATTTTTTTCCATTTTGGTGGTCTGACTTTTTCTACAGTTTTATCTACCATATTCCTGCAATTTTGCACCTATTCTCATTGGATTGGTTTAGGAGGTATGTTTGTAGGTGGACCTCTCTACATCTCTCCATTGGGGAAACAGATATCAACAAAAAAAAAACCCTTTTTGTAGAATTTGGGAGGGTTACATCCTTTGCCACTTTTTTGATGTGGTTCTTTCTTCTATTTTCACCCATTCTCTCCAAAAAAACTCTGTAGATCTCTTTCACACTGGGGCAGTTTTCAGCTACAAATAGCCTCTGCAAACTGCCTGAAAACCGACTACCATTCACAGCAGTGTGTCTTTTTACACTGGGGCTGTGCGCTTACGGGACGTTACAAAAAGTCCTGCACGCAGAATCATTGGTGTGGGTTGGGAGCACTGTATTTAGCACTCCCAAAATTCCCTGCCTATTGCAATGAATGGACAGTGCTTCCATTGCCTGAAAAGTGCTTCGGAAGCGCAGCAAAACTGGAGTTTTTACCCTTTTTTGGGGTAAAAAATGTCCCAAAAGTGCAGCTAAAACGGCGCTAAAGTGCCGCTTAAAAGAATGATACTTTAGTGCTAATGGCGGGTGCTGGCAGTGTGAAAGGGTTCTTAATGATGTTGCAAACATCAAACCCTTGCAGTGATTATACCCAATCCCTGGAATATCTAAACCTGATTTAAGTTTGAAGTAAAGGTTGGTCTAAAAATTGGAATGTTTGAATGTAAGTCCCATTGTTTATAGCTAAATTTACTATTTGTTATACAGATTATAAAGGGTTCCTATTATTTATATTAAAAAACATACTGTATACAATATTACAAAATTGGTTTTGTTAATGTAGCCTTTTGTAATAATCTGTAAATCCTTTTGTTATTAGAGATGCAATTATGAACGACACTGACCAGTGGTTCGAAGAAGACAAAGATGATGAATGGAGTAACAATGTTAACAGAAGTGATTCAAATCAAGGCAAGCAAGGTATGTGGAATAGCCTCAACTTCTTCTATAGTGGCTGAGGAACAGGAAAGGTATTGGTCATATTGTGCTCCCATGCTGCTACCTGACATTTGAGAGCTGGAATTGTAGTTAACTAGTTTGTCTGTACACATTCAAGAACCATATATTCTAATATAGAAACATAGAAGAGTGATAGCAGAAAAAAGAACAAGTGGTCCATCAAGTTTGCCCGTTTTATTTTTTTTTTATTTTGTTTTGTTTCGTTAACATTTTGTTTGAGTATAGTTCCATTCTCTCCGTAAATTTATTGGATTTCTCAATAAATCCTTGTATCGCAGATGGGAGGACACTTGTGGTATATGTATACATTTTCTCTGGTATGCAGGTTGTGCTGTCCTTACTTAACAGAGCAAATGAGGGGGTCATGTTCTGTAAAGCCAAATCTTTATTTTGCTTTGCGTAGAGTACTCTTCCCAGAATTTTTTTCTCCTTACTGTGTCTTGTCAGGGAGCTTTCCATTTAATAGAAATCCCTTGCTAATCCAGAAGACATAGCAAGAAGTAAGAGAAGCCCTCTTCAAAATAAAGTGTTGTTCCATCTTAAAACAGTTGCCACCAGAATCGGTTTACCTATTAAAAAAAGATTTCCTTCTTCTCCCGTTGATGCGAAAAGTCTAAAATGTTGAGTGTGAATCTCGGCAGAGGGGACACAAACACAGACTGTAATGGGATTTACTTTTGGTGGGGGGGTTTATGCAACTCAGCTTAACTTGGAGAGCTCTGGAAACTCTGTGTCCAGCTTCCCCGGCCCTTCTTATGTGTAAATCAGCCTGTATTGTCTTGGTAGGACTTAAAGTCCTTCCTGGAAATTCTTTGGGTCTCCCGTACAGTGGGGGAGACACAGGGGTGGTGGCTCGTTTTTTTGCAGTCTCCCATTCCTTTTTGTCTTATTGTGCCTTTTAAATGGCTGCAAGATTTCTTTTGGTGGTGGCATCCTTCCCCGGAATGGCCATCTCTTCCTTGTACCAGACAACCCAGGGAGTCCTACTGCCTGGGCTGGGAGGCTCGGTCTGTTTTCGCTGGGAAGTGCCTGACCCCCATCTGTGGTCGACTCCTCCCGCTGGCTATTTTCTTCCAGCAACTGGACCAGCTGTCCTTATTCAGTCCCTTGTGGTTGAGACCCAACATTCTGGCACTTTCTTGGAGACTGCTTGCTGTCCAGTGGTGATACTCTGGGGCCTCAGTGCTTCTGGTGTGCAGACTTTCATCAGCCATCTTGAGCACCCTCATCCCGCTGCTGCCAACCAATTGGGACAAACCCTTGTCCTCAACAGGACTATGTCTGCCATAAATGCTTTCTCTGTGCAGTACCACACAATCCAAGATCTTTTAGCCCACCCAGTCACTAGCTGTAACTCAGTGTAGGCTGAAAAGCATCAAACTCTCTTTATTCACGCACATGTTACAACAGATATATACAGTAACTCAGGGACACCCCCTCCCCCCCTCCCTTGGATTCAGGGCAGAGTAAACTGTCTAATAATAATAGACCGACAGGTCAGGTGTATTCAAACTACTCATCAGTAAACATTAGCAGCAGGGAGGGGCTTCTGGAGGAGCTCCCCCCCCCCCCCTCCACGTAGACATACATCCCATAATATACTTTTCTTCCAAGGCAGACACAATAAAACAATGGAATAAAACCACACCCCAAACGATCCCAACAAAGAGTCCACAACAGCATAAGATAACACACAGTATATACAACATTTCAGTGTGACTGTACAACTAGCACAGATCATAGTGGGGTTCTTGGTCACCCTGTGCCCCTAATGGACACAGGTTATTTACCCATAAGTGGGGCCGGGGAAGCTGGATACTGAGTTTCCAGAGTGCTTCAAGATAAGCTGAGTTGCACAAACCCCCCGACCCAAAGTAACTCCCATCACACAGACAGGAGCTCTAACCACATTATACCCAAAACTAAATAAAAGTTTTGGCATTGCATACACTTAGCTCTCATCTTTGAATAAGAAGAGACAACCATGGGTTTGGAAAACTTTAAAAGATTTTACGTATATATTTCTATAAACTAATGTGAATTTTGACTTTGATACCTGAGGGGCATCACATCTAGATTGTAGCTAATTCTAGGACAACTGGCAAATATAGATTTACTAATTTCTTTGTACCTTATTTTTAAACAGGCTCTTCCAGAGGGAACTTTAGACCAGCCTTGGAAAACATCAACACACATATTGAGGTATGTAGACAGCTCTTATCTCTCTCTCTCTTTTTTTATCAAGAATGAAGCTATATACTGTAAATATTTGGTTTGTTCTTTCACCAAAAAAATAGAAACTCCCAAAAAAGCTGCTCTATTAATAGATGTCGTACTATAGCTTCTATGAATGAAACAGTATCTCTCAATAGAGGGGGCAGAGATATAAATCATCCACCCATCCTCCATTCATAGATCATGTTTCATTCATAAAATCTGTAATACTTGCTTCTATGAATGGTGGGGTTGGGCAGAAAGGATGGACATAGTCAAGCTCTCTTGATGAGAGCTTGTGATAACCCATTAGTTGTATTACCGTGCACCCAAAAATTACAACGGGGGAGTGAGGAGTTGGAACAGAGGAAAATTTGGTTGGTTTAGACTACAAGGGTGAATCATTCTCTACTTCCAAGAGATCTAACAACTTCTTGTCCATCGTCACATTAGCAGAAGGAAGATTTCAGTGTGCTGCAAATGAGCTTACTGTCAACAAGCAGCTCAATTTTTCGGTAGCAAAGAGAATAAATCATAAGTGTAGCTTTAGACTAAGGCACATTTTGTGTTTTTTTTTTTTAAATATTGTCCTATGAATTTCTAAATTTTGTTTAACTTTCTTATCTAGGTGAAGATACAAAGACCCCAGATATCCCTAGCTTGATCCATTTCTAGGACAATCAGTCCAACAGATGAATAGGAGAGCTTCTGAAGATTTTAACACCATTGTGAACTTTAAGTGCAATAAGAAAACATCTCCAGTAGTAAAAGTGCCAACATTTTGGCTATGAATGAACTTTTGAAAGACAAAGACCTTTCAGAAATATAAGCCTAAAGTGGACACATTAACAGTATGGGTGAAACATAGGAGAACAACTGAGCTACAGAACTGGATTTATCTGTATGAGAAGGATAAAGAAATCATGGCTCCCAGAATTATGACACCCTATGTCAATATTTTAATAAAATGTATTGCACTTGTGGAGGAATGCATTGGTTACATTTTAGCCGTACAGATCAACAATTGATAAAAAATAATAGATGGTTTAATGTGTTCTGAACTATAAAGAGTCCGACTCTTCATAGTATCTTCTACACCCCTTTCACCTAGAAGTCTTTTTCTAAAATTGGCCACAAATGTCAACAAGTGGACAAAAAGAGGGGAACAAAGGAAACAACTTAAACCTTGTTGCCCTGGGCACAGGCCCATGAATGTCATTGTGTTAAACACAGACCTGGACAAAGATCTAATTACCGTAATTCTGACATAAACATAGATAATAACTAAAATTAGGAAGGTCATTTAACTATATACAACATACAAAAAAATATAAAACACTTGTTATTGCTAGTGATGGGAAGTCTCTGCAATGGAGACATACAAAATAAAAATAAAAATTAGTAAAGCGAACAGTGGTTCTTAATTCTGACCATGTTCTATTTCTGATTATGCTTACTTGTCCTGGTTGGTTAAGACTGTTCCCCCCCATTTCTTGTGCTGGTTACATAAGGAGAGGAAGTGAGGGAACATTTTGCCAATGGAGTCATGAACAAAAATTAAAATCTAGAAGGAATTATAACTCTAACCTAGTAAAAACATTATTTTATTTGATGTACAGGCTTTTTAAGGTTATTTATTCAAATGTGATTTCCTTTTTTCTAATTTTGACAAATGCTTATTTTATATGTTTTTATACTAGTAGTATTAATACATACATCTAATGATTGCTAATATTAAAAACAATATTGTATTAAATGCTGATCCTCTATATTCTACAGGACTTTAAGATTTAAGTTATTTTACTATTTATTAAAACGAAATTTCAGAAATATTATCTTTATATTATACACATGGAAAGTTATTGAAAGTATGATGTTTTTATGTCTATGTATCCATGTATTATTATATATATAGTATTTTATTTTTATATATAAAAATCCAATAGCTTATAAAGTGTTATTTATAAAGGTATAAATATTGCCGTTATAAATTCTAATTATAATATTATTGTAAATGTTCCAGTTAATAAACTGTTATATTTTTCTGATACTGCTAAACATTCCAATTTTTGGGTATCCTTAGTTTCCTTCAAGTAACTTTTAACAATTTTTAAATGTATGTATAGTGACTTCTTCTTCTTTAATTATTATGGTCAGAACTACAGTACATATATGTATATATATATATATATACACACTATATTACCAAAAGTATTGAGACACTTGCCTTTACACACACATAAAGCATAATGGCATCCCAATCTTAGTCTGTAGGATTCAATATTGAGTTGGCCCACCCTTTGCAGCTATGACAGCCTCAACACTTCTGGGAAGGCTGTTCACAAGGTTTAGAAGTGTGTCTATGGGAATGTTCAACCATTCTTCCAGAAGCCCATTTGTGAGGTCAGATAATGATGTTGAACGAGAAGGCCTGGCTCCCAGTCTCTGCTCTAATTCATCCCAAAGGTGTTCTATGGGGTTGTGGTGCAGGCAAGTCAAGTTCCTCCATCCCAAACTCGCTCATCCATGTCTTTATAGACCTTGCTTTGTGCACTGGTAGAATGGTTGAACAGAAAGGGTCCATCCGCAAACTGTTCCCACAAAGTTGGGAGCATGAAAATGTCTTGGTATGCTGATGCCGTAAGCGTTCCCTTCACTGAAACGAAGGGGTCAAGCTCAACCCCTGAAAAACTACCCCACACCATAATCCCCTCCACCAAATGATTTGGAACAATGGATAAAAGAAATATAGATATTACAAATAAACCACTTAAAGGGTTAAGTGGCACCCAGTTCTCATCCATACAGGCTGATGGGTTTCAGGATGTGTGTTTGGTACAGAATAAATAGTTTTTTCAGTGTCCTCTGGAATTAGAAAGGCCTGGTATGTGTTCTGGACCTTGATGCCTCATAGCGACTTGGGCGGTATGAAGTCTCTATTGATGTGTCCATAGTTTGCCACTGAGTGGGCAGCTGTTTACAAGGCAAGCCCTTGTAGTTGTATGAATGACTGCTGCTTCAGAAGTCTGTGCGGTTGCAAGGGAGCAGCTAGATCTGGTAAACAGGTGCACAAGAGTTTAAGCTCTTTCTGGAGGATAGAGACAAGTGCCTAGGCCTGATGGCCAGAGTAGCACTGCTGCAAAGTGAAAGCCAAGAGGTATGTGTTTATGGCCATAGATGTTGTCTACCATGAATTGTGGACACCCCCTACATCATACACCGGTTGGTGGTGTCACAAGGGAGCGGTGCCACTGTGAGGACACGGTCACCCCAAGCTCCCGGCCCGACACCAATCACCAGGGACAACGGGGAGCCACGCAGACAGTGTCTGCATCGGTCCCCACACAGTGCGGCAGGTGCACTGGTGGATTACAGCGCATCCTAGTGGAACATCGGGAAACACTCCTGGTCACATAGCCACTGCCGCAGGGCTAATTTTTTTTCTCAGGGCATAGGTGCAGTCACCCCTTGTCACCAGCCTCTACCCACCTCTGAGCACTGTTCCTTGGTTCTACTCGCTTCCCGCCATCCAGAACCGTCCCTCTCAGAGAATACAGGAGCATGTAACGTTTGTTGTACTAAGTAATTTGCATGGGACAATACTAACAAGAAAAGCAGTAAAATAGATCCCCTGCAGATACCCCCAGCAACAATGGACCACCCACAACAAAACCCCCCCCCCCCCAAAAAATCAATAGACCCCCCCCCCCCCAGAGTAGGACAATGTCACTACAGTGACACTGAACGACTCTGATGAGAGTGTGTATAAAAAAACTAAAAAAAATAAAGAAATGCTGTTGCTGTACTACACTGATGAAAGTATGTAAAAAAAAAATATATATATTTTTCAAAAGAATTGTGACAAAAAGATTACAACTTCAAAAAACTTGCCATGACTCTTACTAAATACTGTCCTGGAATTTTAGGGCCTCAAGAAATAAGATAGGCTGTCAATACATCAGGACTGATCAATTTTTAAATATACAGTATATACTGCACCAAAGTTTGAAGACTTTATAACTTTCACACATACTAAATATAATACACTGATGTTTGTTACTTTTTCTAAAAAAAAGTAGCAGAATACATTTCGACCTAAATTTATGAAGAAATATTATTTGTTTGCCAAAATGTATAACAGAAAACTAAGACAATTTTGGATTATAAGCCAAAGTAGAAAATATATATATTTTTTTCACAATTTTTGGTATTTTTTTGTTTTTATATCAATAAATAAAAAACACAGCGGTGATCAAATACCACTAAAAGAAAGCTCTATTTGTGTAAAAAATATATATGAATTTAATTTAGGTACAGTGTTGCATGACAGAGCAATTGCCAGTTAAATTAGCGTCAGGAATAGGGTAAAACCTTTTAGTGGTCAAGGGGGTAAAGCAGTATATTGAAACTAAAATCAGGTACACACTGCTGTTCATTTTTTCATTCAACTCAGCGGGTTGAATGGAAAAAAAAACTCACAGCTCAGGTCACAGACACTGTACTAACAATTCAATGTTAGTACAATGATCTACCTTGCTGCACTATTGTATTTTGACAGGGGGACCACCCCTCCGCCAGAACACTCTGGTCAGTGCTCTCAGCCATTGGTTGAGAGTACTGATCAGGAGCCAATCGTGAGCCAGTCGCCAAACCTTTTTCAGTCATGCCCCTTTGACAGAAGCCCGCTGAATGGACTTTCAGACTGGCTGCCATACACACGCCGGAATGTCACCCAACATTCGACCCATGTGTACTAGGCTTTTGTGTTAAAGGCTTTCTCAACAAATGCAAAGCATTCTCTGATTAAATGAAATGAAGAGGTGGGCAGGGATGTCATGATCTTCTCATCATCTAATCAGAGAACGTTTTACATTTATTAAGAAGCTTCAAAGTATTATCTGAATGGTGCCAATGCCAGGGGGGAGAACTCCTGTGTTCAGAATGCAGCAGTGCAGTCAATCAGCTGTAAAGACCACTTCAGTAGCGATTGCCAGTGATTTCCAGCTTCCATGGAGATCCCACAGATTTGGCACATACAGTACATACTTACATTAGTCCAAGCTGTAACTATGCAAAGCAAACCATACCTAAACTTCAACTATAAAGATGTAGTGTGTAATGTGTCTACAGTTCAGCCACTCTGTTCTTCTGTGTATCCTTGGATAGATGAATTGGTGCTGCGGGCAGGCATGTACCAGCTATCGGGACTATCGAGAGTTTTCCGATGGGCCAATAGCTCAGTGGGCCGGTTTCAGTGACAGCCAGTGGCATCGCTAGGGGGGACTTTTGGGGCTATAGCCCCGAGTCAGACCAGGAGTCCCCAACCACAGGGTCCCGGCCCACTATCGGGCCATGGGCTCTCTGCGGTGGCAGCTGGAGAGAGCTGGAGAGCGGGCAGGCAGCTCTCACTGCCTGGCCTCTTTCTGATGACCCTGATGTAAGGGGGAGGCTCTCTGGGGAACCTGATGTAAGAGAGAGGCTCTCTGTGGATCCGGATGTAAGGGGGGGCTCTCTGGGCACCCAGATGTAAGGGGGATGCTCTCTAGGGACCCTGATGTAAGGAGGGGCTCTCTGGGGACCTGGATGTAAGGGGGTGCTCTCTAGGGATCCTGATGTAAGGGGGGCTCTCTGGGGACCCGGATGTAAGGGGGATGCGCTCTAGGGACCCTTATGTAAGAAGAGGCTCTCTGGGGACCCTGATGTAAGGTGGAGGCTCTCTGGGGACCCTGATGTAAGGGGAGGCTCTCTGGGGACCCTGATGTAAGGTGAAGGCTATATGAGGACCCTGATGTAAGGGGGGGCTCTCTGGGGACCCGAATGTAAGGGGGGCTCTCTGGGGACCCGGATGTAAGGGGGATGCTCTCTAGGGACCTTGATGTAAGGAGGGGCTCTCGGGGGACCCTGATGTAAGAGGGGGGCTCTCTGGGGACCCAGATGTAAGGAGGGGCTCTCTGGGGACCCAGATGTAAGGAGGGGCTCTCTGGGGACCCTGATGTAAGGGGGTTCTCTGGGGACTTTTTTGCGCAATTGCGTACAGTTTATATACTGTTTTTTGAGCATGTTTGCAAAATGTAACTGGGCCAGTCTGGATGAAGTCCAGGGCCACATTTTTGTAGTTGTGGGATAGTTTGGCTTTAAGTTTATTGCCAGGACTAGAAGAGGTCTCTCGGTACAGTGGGGTGGAGAATATTTCTGCTGTACAAGACCTAGGGGCTGCTGAATAACTTTTAGACAAGGGCTTGCTTGCTGCTGCAGGCGATATCCCTCACAAGATGAAAGGGCCATCTAAGAATAAGATATCTTTTCATAGCTCAAGCAAGCAAACGATGTGTTGGAAAACAAATTGGTATTGGTGGAAATGTCAAGAGTATAGGTGAATAATGGGAACTTTGTTGACAGCGCTAAAAATGGTGATTTATGTAATGAAGGTTAATGAAGGCTGGGACAGTTGCTGGCAGAGTTTCGTGTGGCGGTAAAGTTGGGCTACAGACTGATAGTGCATAAATAAAACGCCGCTCCTTGTGTACCCCACTGCACTTTATGAACAAAGTGAAAAAACTTCTAACTCAAGCCGCCACTTAATAAATCGTACTGTGAGTGAATATACCTAACTGAAATAAAATAAAAGCGAGGTATGTGGCACTCATAAACACACAAAAAAAGTCAAGTATAAATACAATGACCTAAATAGTGAGTTAACCTAAATCTCCCTAATAAAAAAATTTACATACAAATTAGTAAATGCAACATCCAACATAAATCACTGTGTTATCATGTGAATACAGCAAAAAATTCCAGCGCATACATAAAGTGCTATACAACATGTGCATCCAATACTGTTGCTAAAACAATAATAACAAAGTATCATTAGTGTCAATATTCAACATAAATGTCCGTGAAATTCAAGTCTCTTAATGAAAAATAAAACTAGCTGGGGGCGTGGCCTAACCTCGGGACGGAATGGACGCTTGAGAGCTGAGCTCCTGCCGCGATCCGGTCCTCTAGCCGTTAAGGAAGCCTAATTAAGCACTAGAACCTCGGAGATTATGGGCACTGCCTCAAGAACATCATCCGCCTCCCGTTCACGTTCCCCGAGATGACAACGTGGCAGCATTAGCCAGAATTTACCGGAGTTGTTTCGCTCACAGAGAGACAATATGGCGTCTTCCCGCCACACTCCAACACAGACTCCGGCCTCCACGCCACCGAACGCGCCATCAAGCATAGCCGTATCGGACCAGGGGATCCCACTGAATGCGCTCCAACAACACCCGAGTCTGATGGACTTAAGATCAGTGGCGGCGGACATCAAAGAGACCCTGACTGCCGCTATAGCGGATCTCCGGTTGGATTTACGAGCCTTTGCTGACAGAGTGGTTGATGTGGAGCAACGCACGACACAACATGAAACGATCCTCCGCAAGGTTACCTATAAAATAGACACCCACACATTACAACTAAGAGATCTCCAGCGTCACCAGGAAGATTTGGACAACAGAGGGAGACGCCACAATATTCGGGTGAGGGGCCTGCCGCAGTCGGTGGATACGGAACAACTTGAGGCGACAGTTACGAATCTGTTTAATGACCTCCTGGATAGGCAGGCTCAAACACCTGTGGCCTTCGAAAGGATCCATAGAGCACTACGACTCAAAGACCGCGAAACAGACCCCCCACGGGATGTTGTTTGTTGCCTAGTGGACTACAGGTTGAAAGAAGAAATATTGCGAAAGGCAAGAAACAGGATTCAAATCTCTCTAGGGAGTGCTACGATACACATCTATCAGGACTTGTCGAGAATCACATTACAACACCGTAGGGACTTACGTCCGCTTCTCGACGTGCTACGTGCGAAAGGCATTCAATACAAATGGAAGTTCCCGTTTGGATTAGCGGCTACTTACCGTGGCCGTACCGCTTTGCTTCGGGTGCCGGAGGAACTTCCCTCATTCTGCGACACCCTGGAGATCCCGCTGGTGGATGTTCCCAACTGGTATGCTGCTTTCCGCACCCGTCACCAATCCAGCAGAGAAAGGGATCGTGAAGAACTGATGGATGCACAACACAGCAGGTACCGACGGCATAGATCTGCATCACGGAGTCGGTCCTATCGCTCGCGGAGAGACTCCCACGTCAGAAGCAGCCCCACGGAGTCCCCACGATCTAGACGTGCCAGACGAGATGCTGATCATCACCGGGATCATTCACCAGGACTGTAACTTTTCAGTTAAGTGCTTTCGGTTGAACTATCCTTTCTTAAAAGACTTTGGCCATTGGTAATTTGACCCTAAAATGTTTATTGGCTTCTATCACTCATAGCCAAACTCATCCCTTTAGCCCACAGTCCACGACAGGTTTGGAGTTCGTTTTACCTAGTTGACATGTTCGTAGCTTAGAGTAAGATTTTCTCTCCATAGACCACTATATTATTGAAGGCTGTCGAAGAATGCAGTTATATACACATAGGTTTATCTATACCAATGTTTTCGACTTCCTACCACCTTACTGTTGAGACACGGCTTCTTATGTTAGAAATGTGTACATACCATGGCTAAGTAGTTAAATATGTGTGGTCTATGGGGGGACGGTTGCTGATCATAATGGTGCGTACTTTATGTTTGCCCTTGTATTCATATGGAATTTATTCGAATATATTCAAGTCGATTCGATGTGCAGGCACGTTCGGGGAGGTGAGGAGGACGTACGCCGCTAAATGTTACCCCTCGCCTGCCTCAGTGGGATAGTAATGTGGCGAACTGGGTTACGGAGGTCAGTGTTCCTTGTCCGAATTGCCTCCCCGAGCGTGCATGCCCCATTTGTGCAGTTCTGTAAATCTCCTACCCAGGTTAATAGTTGATGTTTTATGTACCCTAGACGTGGCCTTTATGCGACAGTATGAATGTAACACAGTAGCTGTTTCTTTTTGGTACTTCTGTTTACTAATGTTTATCAATGGACTCTCCTTCAGTGTGGAAGACTACGATCTACTCTCTCGTCCTCTCTACACTGAGGGCGCTTGTTTATTCAACCAACTTACTGGCCGACAGAGAATATACAAATTGGAGACACGTCCCAAGAGGAAGTGTTAACCCGCTTCCCTTGACAATACCTTTATTCATTTAATTTCATTGGACCGGATCGCGGTCACATCTGTAGTCTACCATATCCACTCTTCCTGAGAGATTTGGTTCAACCCCACCACGGTTGTTTGGACGGAAGTGTCTTGCCGATAGCCGGACGCTATCTGTTCGGACACCGTACATTTCCCAGACGTTTTTGCTCTGAGGGAGAGGCTGGTCCTCCACCCTCATAGCGAACACCTAAGGGTATATCCCTATTTCCCCGTTTCTTCTCCCTCTCCTTCCCTTCCTTACTGACCCTCTCTCTTTACAAACCGCAATCCGAGTTCTTTTACCTCGTTGCACGTAAAACCTTGCAATATGCACAATCGACACCCTCTCATTCCAACCCCTCAGGTCAAACTATATTCGCTTAATGTGAAAGGTCTCAACACTCCAGAAAAAAGGTCACAACTATTCCATCTCTTACGCACAGCTAAAGCTGATATTGTATTTCTACAGGAAACTCATTTTAGGACGGATAAGATACCTAACTTGTGGTCCTCCCTTTACCCGACAGTGTTTCATGCTACTAATGTCTCAGCGAAATCAAAGGGAGTATCGATCCTCATTTCTAAGAATTGCCCCTTACAGGTACAGGATTCATTGTTGGATGAAGAGGCTCACTATGTCTTTCTGAAAGGAGAGTTGTTTAACAAAAAAATTACATTAGCTAACATTTACGCACCCAACCAACAACACGTCCCGTTCTTTAAATCCACGATGCAACAACTTACATCCTTTTATCAAGGTACTCTTGTGGTTGGGGGAGATTTTAATGTAGCCTTGGCCCCCACTTTAGACTCCTCGAATGGCACCTCTTCGATAGCATACAGCGCACTACGAGCAATAAAATCTCAGTTGACCACGTTAACACTCCATGATGCGTGGAGAACACTATACCCGACGATAGAGATTTCACCTACTATTCACCCCCCCACAACAAATACTCGAGGATCGACTACTTTTTTCTCTCTCAGACAGATTTAGAATGCTTACTTGCGGCTTCTATAGACCCTATGGTGCTCTCTGATCATAACCCGGTCTCGATCACCCTGTCTTTCCCTGCAAGACCGACGAAACCTTTTATTTGGCGATTGGATAACTCTTTGCTCAGCGACTCGGAGGTGGTACATACCATAACCTCTAGCTTAACAAATTACTTTGCTGAAAATGCCTCCACTGAGATTCATCCTCTAACCAGTTGGGCAGCGCATAAAGGTGTGATTCGGGGAGAATTTATCTCCCTTACGGCTAAGAGACGGAAGGACAGGGTGATCAGAATCGATAAATTATCAAAGACCATCCATTCACTAGAAATGCTGCATAAACGAACGTTAGCGAAAAACACTTTACACACGTTGTAGAAGGCCAGATTAGATCTCTTGGAGGAACTAAACATACCAATCAGGAGGAAACATATCCTTATGCAACGAATTTACTATGAATTTGGTAATAAAACAGGAAAATTCTTAGCTAGAGCAATCCAAAAACGGAGAGCAATGTCCACGATTCATCACATAGTTGACCCGAAAGGCCAAAAGATTGAATCCCCATCTGGAATAGTAGACCAATTTAAAAATTTTTACTCAAATCTCTATAACCTCCTTCACCATCCCTCAGCAGGAACACAACACGACAGACTTCAAAAGATGACGGAATTTCTGGACAACAATTGTCCAGGGAGTATTCTTGACGACATAGCCACAGATTTAGAGAAGCCAATAACGAAAGAAGAAGTCTCGACCGCCCTTAAACAGCTAAAACCGGGTAAAAGCCCTGGCCCAGACGGTTTGTCTACACTCTATTATAAAACCTTCTCCGGCACACTTATTCCTCATATCACTGAAATATTTAATAAACTTCCTGACTCCCTTCGCTGCATACAGAACTCCATGAGGCACACATCACAATGATACCGAAACCAGGGAAAGATGACTCTTTGGTCCCTAATTACAGACCTATTTCACTTATAAACGTAGATATGAAGATTTATGCAAAAATCATAGCGAACCGCATTCTCCCTTTATTACCCCCCCTTGTCTCCTTGGACCAAGTAGGTTTCGTTCCGTTTCGGGAGGCGCGGGACAACACGCTAAAAGCGATCAATGTCCATAAGTGGCTATCTACTTCTCAAACCCCAGGCTTCTTTCTCTTGTTGGATGCGGAGAAGGCGTTTGACAGGGTGGCTTGGGACTACATGTTGGCAACACTCAGGAAAATGGGCTTCAAAGAACACACCTTACAATATATTATGGCCCTTTACTCATCCCCCACAGCCAGAATTAAAGTTAATGGTTACGTGTCGGGCGCCTTCTCCTTATCCAACGGAAAAAGACAGGGATGCCCCCTATCTCCAATTATATTTATTTTAACGATTGAACCCATGCTTCACAGGCTTCGAACAAACGCGAATATTAAAGGAATCCCAATTAAAGGCGAGACTTACAAAGTGGCAGCATACGCAGACGATGTCCTCTTATTTCTATCAGACCCAATCACTACTATACCCAATTTACTCCAAGATTTCGCTCAGTTTAAAACGATAGCGAACCTCCAAATTAATTTCAATAAGTCCAAGGCCCTCAACGTTACCTTACCTGACACAGTGCTGACACACTGCCAAACAAACTTTCCATTTAGTTGGGAAAAACATGCCATCACCTATTTAGGAATTCAATTACCGACTAAGTTGTCAGATCTGTATCCCCACAACTATCTGCCACTGCTTAATTCCATTAGGAGAACTGGAGAACTGGAAAATACCTACAATCTTGTGGTTCGGGAGAGCGGCGATTTTAAAAATGAATATCCTCCCCATGTTCCTATACCTCTTACAAACGATACCAATCACCCTTCCTTCCACATTTTTAACAACATTTAAAACTCTTTGCTCCCAGTTTGTCTGGGCTAACAAAAAAGCTTGTATAAAGTGGGAGACACTGACTCTTCCCAAATTACAAGGGGGTTTGGGAATTCCAGATCTACGAAAATATCAATGGGCATGCCAATTGACCAGAATCGTGGATTGGCACGTCCACAGACAGAACAAAGCCTGGGTAGTGATTGAGGAGGCATTTGCTCACGCTCCGATACATCTACTCCCGTGGATAAGCACTGACTCCGCTCCGACAACACTCACATCTCACCCTTTGATAAGCACTACACTTAACATTTGGAAAACAGTATGTCACAAAACAAAAATTTCTTCTACTCACGGCCCGCTTACCTCATTAGAACACAATTCGGAATTCACTCCGGGTATTCAAGATCGATATACCACTGACGATGTCACTAGAGACTACGTGCGAGCAGGGTCCTTTTTTGATAACGGTAGAATGCTCACATTCCAATCTCTACTGACTAAATTTCCGGACAGGAAGATACCCTTCTTTAATTTCCTTCAAATCAGACATTTTCTACTCAATAAGTACCCTGCAAATACGTGGTGCAGGGAATTGACTTCGTTTGAAAATCTTTGCTCTAGGAAAACTCCAGAGAGACATCTCATTTCTGAGCTTTACGCTCTCCTCTTTCCTACTACAAATGACTTAGTGGATTCAGTGCGCGAAAAGTGGGCGTCGGATCTAGGCCTGGAATTGACACAAGATGATTGGGGAAAAATATTGACAAACATTCACAAGGGCTCTAGGAATGTGTCCGTACAAGAAAACGGCTTTAAACTCTATTCCCGATGGTACAGAACCCCGGACGCCTTACACAAATACTACATGACGGTACCCTCATTATGCTGGAGATGTGGGGAAGCAGTAGGCACTATCCTGCACATTTGGTGGGACTGCCATGCACTTAGACCGTACTGGCAGGCTATACACCAGCTCATCTCTAACATAACAACCTTTACACTGGACTTCCCGCCAGCACAATATTTACTTCATTATACAGCCATGACCCAAAGTCACTACAAAAAATCAGTTGTAATACACTTAGTTAACACAGCTAAAATGTGCATTCCGTTTTTTTGGAAATCTACCACGACTCCCTGTATTAAAGACTGGATACGCAGAGTGAAAAAGATAATGGAAATGGAAGAAATTACACATCAACTCCTTGACACCTCACCCAAATTCACCAACACCTGGGCATGTTGGATACACTTCCAAACATCTGAAGAATACAAGCGTTACATTACTGACTAAAGGTTTGCCCTGAGGGGTGCTTCCATTAGATACTTTAGAGGGTCCCCTATTCTATGATAAAGCTACATATTGTTCTTAGAAGATAAACTTATACTTACCCTCCCTTTTCCCTCATACATTTTCCTGTCCTCTCCCCCCCCCTGTATAATGATGCCGGTCATCACTTACCCTACTTATAGATATATAAATATTACTGCTCGCATTCTAGTTAAAGCAAACAGTTAAAAGAGTTGTAGAGTCTTCTTACCGAATTACTTGCCTTATGCAGCTGGGAGCACTCCAGTTGCTAACTTCTTCCACCCGTATAGAGGTTCTACGAAGTTAGATACTAATGTTGCTCTCACCCCGTAAGAGGGGGAATAAGTAAATAACAACTTGACAGCTAATGGTTGTGTTAGGAATTATTACTATGTTGCCTTTTTTGTGAGGAATCACTCGGCCACACTGCGGAATGGATTATACTACAAAGACTTCTCTTATAATAACCGGACGGCTGTCTTCTCTCCACTTCTGGAAGTTCCTTTCACTTTTATGTCAATATGTCAAGTTTACAGGTTTTTTTTTTTTCTTCCTCTCTACTTGTTTGTTACAAATGTCATGTACCTACTGCTTCTACTGTATGTTTTGAATCTCTTCATAAAAAGATCTTTAAAAAAAAAAAAAAAAAGACAAATAAAACTAAAAAAACAATCAAATGAATGGAGTAAAATCAAAACAGGTTAATCCAATTTAATATTCTTCCACCACACCGCTGTGCTCGTGCCTCCGCTCCCCTTGTTCAAACACACTCACCAAATAGATTTGCCTCCCACTCTCGTGTTTGGCTTAATGCACATTCATCAACTTCTGGATATGATGCCAAATGCACTCAAAAGATATCCGCCAAGTGTGACCCACTGTCCTAGATGTCATACATCAGTTTGCCCCATATGTGAAAATAAAGAGATGCTCCAATAGTGTAACAATGTCTCACACCACTTTATTAAAACAGCACTTCAAATATTTCACTCACATGTGTCACATAGAAAACAGCACCAAAAATCAATCTTGTCACAGCAAACCAAACATTGGTGATACAATCAGGATCGGTCACGGCGGACCCAGGGTTTGAGGTAAATTCTCAGTACTCTCACCCACTCCTTGACCCGTGAGACACACATGTAGTACATCTAATTGGCACACCGCCAATCCCATTGAAAAAGTCTCCTATGATGAAACATGTCTGGGCGTGGCTTCCTGGCAATCTGTTGAGCGGGTGTAGGATGGAGGAACGAGATCTACTACATCAGCTTGTGCCTCACGGGGTCAAGGAGTGGATGAGAGTACTGAGAATTTACCGCACACCCTGGGTCCGCCGTGACCCCGTCATATGTAGTTATATATTTTCTTTTGTAGTAGTAGTAGACCGCGTTCCTCCGTCCTACACCCCGCTCAACAGATTGCCAGGAAGCCATGCTCAGACATGTTTCGTCATAGGAGACTTTTTCAATGGGATTGGCGGTATGGCAATTAGATGTACTCCATCAGCTTGTGCCTAACAGGATCAAGGAGTGGGTGAGAGTACTGAGAATTTACCACACACCCTGGGTCCGCCGTGACCCCTTGATATGTAGTTATATATTTTCTTTTGTAGTAGTAGTAGTAGACTGCGTTCCTCCGTCCTACACCCCGCTCAACAGATTGCCAGGAAGCCATGCTCAGACATGTTTCGTCATAGGAGACTTTTTTAATGGGATTGGCGGTATGGCAATTAGATGTACTCCATCAGCTTGTGCCTCACGGGGTCAAGGAGTGGGTGAGAGTACTGAGAATTTACCGCACACCCTGGGTCCGCCATAACCCCTTGATATGTAGTTATATATTTTCTTTTGTAGTAGTAGTAGATCGCGTTCCTCCGTCCTACACACCACTCAACAGATTGCCAGGAAGCCACGCTCAGACATGTTTCGTCATAGGAGACTTTTTCAATGGGATTGGCGGTATGGAAATTAGATGTACTCCATCAGCTTGTGTCTCACGGGGTCAAGGAGTGGGTGAGAGTACTGAGAATTTACCGCACACCCTGGGTCCGCCATGACCCCTTGATATGTAGTTATATATTTTCTTTTTTTATATATATATATATATTTTCTTCAGTTCTTGTAAGGAAAGCCTTGTGATATTGAGATAAAAGTCCTTTCTTAAACCTCAAGCTTTATAGTTTTATTTTAAAGTTTTATTTGTTTTTCAATACCAATTTTGTCGCTACTTACAAAAGTCTGCAGTAAGTAGGGATAAAACTCAGCAATACAATATTTTCTACCTCAGTTTATTAAACCATTAAATAGTTAATCTAGGTCTTTGTACTAAGTAGGGCTATATAACTTCTTGCTAAACAGTACAGTAAAGTAGTGAATTGCATAGAGAATATAGATCTATTACGCAAAAGTCATATGCAAATTCTCATGACTAAAGGAATAAACAAGACACCACAATAAAAATATCCAAGTAGATGTAAAGATAAACTAGCATAAAATGCTAATGAATACCTGCAATTAAGGCTTCCTTATGAAAATGAAAGAAACATTTCTTCATGGTTTTAATTTCTTTAAATACTTAACCTTCCTGGCAGTATGATTACGTCAAATTTTTGCGTCTCAAAACGGTACAATTGTTTTGCATAGAAATTTGGCGTTTTATATTGTAGGCCTGTAATTCTTAGCAATAACACACTTAAATCTGTCCAAACAAGAGTCTAGTAGATATTCGGTGTATGCTAAAGTTTGAAACACAAAATCATAAATTATAATATAATAAATAAATATAAATAATTATAAAAAAATAATAATATGATAATAATAAAATTAATTTCCCCACGATTCACTATCGCTCAATTCTGCAAGTGTTCTAATTTACTTTCACTGTTTTCTAGCTGGTCTAAAACCACTTTTGATGTAAAGGGACACTTTTTGGTTGCTATTGACAATCTCCAGTTTCCAAGCAGAAAGAAGCGTATATATAATATAAAACTGCATGCAGGGCATTGGACAAAGCACTGGGGACAAAAGGGAGGTGAAATGATTTCATACAGTAATGTAATCTGTAAGATTACACTGTACTGTATATATTATGATTTTTCAATTCTTTGAATTTGCCGCTGTGCTCCGTCCCCGTGCGTCGCGGTGCTTGCAGGGAACGGAGCCCAGCATACAGAGGCATTGGACAGATGACAGACCCGCGGACACAGTGGGGGGGACATCGCAGGATTCTGGGGACAAGGTAAGTATACCGCACCAGGATCCTTCAATGCAATCCTGAGTGTGGCTCGTGGCTACCACTTACGGTACTGAAATTTAACCCCGAGCCACACTCGGGAAAACCGCCAGGAGGTTAAAGGTCTATTAAAGAGAGGTTGTTAAGAATGGGTATTTGTAAGAATCTGTATCTCAGCTCCTAAGTTGTTCCAGGTTTTCAGTCTTGTAAATGTAAATCCAATCACTAAAATCTCAGATAAGCTTTAATGTAATTCCAGAAGTCATTTCTCATTGTCACATAACTGGGAGGGCGCAGTGCTCTGCTCCTGGAGCCCACACTTTTTTGAAGCCAATTAATTGGAACTTACCTCATCAATATGAATTATCAAAATATCGTTATTATTACTGTAAAACTTAGAATTTTACATATTGTGATGGACAGAACACTGGTCCAATGCCAGTGGCGGAGGCAGGACTGTGTGTGTGACGTGGGAGCTGAGTGAGAGCGGAGTAAACAGGAGATGACGTCTCGTGAATTCCGGCGGCGTTGGTCCCCCTACTTCCCCTCTGAGGTACGCTGTCGGCGTGTAACACACACCTGTGATTTGCCCCCTATTTTCAGGGGTAAAAAGTGTGTGTTATAAACCGATAAATACCGTAGATGCAGCAGCTGAACTAGTCTATTGCCATCTGATCTGCAGCTTTACCCATATTCCTGTTCCTGCGCCCTGTGTTTGATTCCTGTGTTTGACCCGGCTTACCCTGACCACTCCGCACTCCCCCTGTCCTGATGTCTGCTAGCCTTAAGACTTTGTTTATCTCTACACATCTGCCTTATATCCTGTTGCCAACCTCTGCCTGCAACTTGAGCATTGTCTGCCTGCCATTTATGCTTATACCTGATCGTCTGTTGTTGACCCGGCTTGTCTGACCCTGCATCCAGTCATCCATCTGTCCTTCTCTGCATTGTTCAGACGGCGCTAGTCCTCCATCTGCTGTGTGCTGCTAGCCTTACTGCATCTGTTACCAGCTACTTCCTACCAAACCTGGAGATGGCTATTCCTGCTACCATCCGCTGCTTCAGCTATCCAGCCCAACTCTTATGACGCACCTGCCACGCACACCCCTACAACCAATGGTAAATATTCAATAGAGCAGGGCTCAGACAATGATAGTTAGTGTTATTGTGGCTGAGTATAGAGTGTCAGTGTAGTGTGTTAGTATAGTGTAGTGCCAGTGTAGATTCAGTGTAGTGGGTTAGTGTAGTGTCAGTGTAGTGTGAGTATGGTGTAGTGTCAGTGTAGATTCAGGGTAGTGGGTTAGTGTAGTGTCAGTGTACTGTTAGTATGGTGTAGTGTCAGTGTAGTGCAGCGTTTAACAGCATTGCATTTAGTGCTGTATACCTTACCAGGGATATAAGTTGCTCGGGCTGGTCAGCTAACCATTTCACATGGGCCATTCACACAAGCGGCATTCCAGGCATGCATACGGCCATAGAATCATACACAAGGTAATTGAGTTTCACTCTTACCTATATACGACACTTTTTGGGTTTATTTCAGTTTCACATTTCACTATTCACCACCAAATGGTGGTTTTGGTTTTGGATTTATCTGTTGTGGGTATATGTATACACATTTTCCCTAGCTGTAGTCCCCTTGGCTAGTACACTCCATATCACTGCAGTAATTACACACCATCCATCACTTCCACTCATTCAGAAGCATATGTTCATCCCATTAATAAAAAAAAAAATGATGGGACTACCACCAACCTGCGCAAATGGCATATACCGGTAAACCAAAAATCTGTGAAAAAAACAAATAAAATAAAAAATAAAAATAAAAAGTGAAAAAAATGTAAATAAAAAATAAAAAGAAACACAGCTGGAATGCAAACAGCGTTTCCAAACACATGGTTGTGACAGATTTTACCTGTCTTTATCCATGTTTACTTTGTTTCTTTATTAAATTTTTTGATATAGGAGTTTGCATGTTCTCCCTGTGCCTGCGTGGGTTTCCTCCGGGTACTCCGGTTTCCTCCCACACTCCAAAGACATGCAGGTAGGTTAATTGGCTTCTGTCCAAAATTGGCCCTAGTATATGAATGGGGACCTTAGATTGTGGGCTCCTTGAGGGTAGGGACCAATGTGAGTGTGTAATGTACAGGGATAGGGATAGACACTCACTCAGGTTGAACTGGATGGACTGGTGTCTTTATTCAACCTTACTAACTATGAAACTATGAAACTATATAATTTACCATAGGAGCCTTTTTCTTCTTTCCATCTATGGCATTGATGTTATAACCATTCTCACATCGAGTCTCTCACAATACATCCACAAATACCTGAATAGGTTCACCGAGATACTGGTTATACTTATCGTTCGGATTGAAGCCGTGGTCGTGAGAGCTTCATTGGCATTTTCCGAAAGTGCGTATGGCTACCTGTAATGGGGGTCATTGGGTTCTGGCCAGTAGGATGTGTGGCTGGTGATGTTGGTGGAAGATCTACTCTCTTGCTGTTTGCTGGATATTTGAAGATTTATATCATAATCCTAACCTCACCCCCGGGGGAGATCGTCATCCTTGTCCCCTGTCTTCTCTTGGACATAGGTTGGGCGTCACTACTGGGCTGCATTGTAAGTTATACACCTTTACTTGAGAGATGGTTCTCTGTTTAAAGGGTATCCTATATTTAAAGATATTACTGATTTCATTTCAGAGCATTTTACTCCTGATGATTGGCATGAACCATGAAACGTGCGTCGAGTATACATCAAACTGATGCCCAGACAAGTTTGGCTCACCATGAGAAATTGCTTATGTTGATTGAACCATGTTGCATTTTATTTTGTGTAATAACTCTGGATCAACTGTGGGTATAGAATTGGGTATATGGGCTGGTATGATATTTATTATATATATATATTTTTTTGTGGTTGAACTGGATGGACTTGTGTCTTTTTTCAACCTGACTAACTATGTAACTATGTATGTAACTGTATATTCATACAAGTGTATCATAGTATATTGTGTTTTTTATCACAGATTGAGACTTTTTATAACTTAATTTGTAAGTAATAAACAATTCAATGAATAAGGTATCCATTCAGTGACATGACTCATACAAAGTCCCATTCCTTTTTCTTTTCTGTCGTTCAGCAGTGCTGTATACACTTTTTTTTGTTATCGCTGCATCCTTTTTTATTTTTTCTTGTTCCTCTGCCTGCCCCCTTTTTTTGTCAGCCGCAGTTTGTCTTACTGCGATGTTGGTGTTTCCCCTTTTTTATTTTTTATATCATTTTTCAATTTCTGTCAGCGGCAGTCCTCAATTTATAGTGCACTATGCAACCACAGCATGCAGAGGAGGTGGTGGACTGGCTTACTAAACCATCCTCATCCTCCTCATCATCCATCACCCAAGCTGGCGCTAGTTTACAGTCCACCGCAGCTGCCAGAGAACCCCATTCTGCCTCCTTGTCCACAGCTACTCCTGCCATAGCCCCACAATCATTGCTTGATTCTGATGTTGGTTCTGAGGTTGAGGAAGGGAGTAGGCCTACAGAGAGTGGATAACACTGATAAACAACAAATTGGCTGCAGGGGATGATGATGATGAGGTCACTGACTCTACTTGGGTGCCTGATAGAGCAGACGAAGTAAGTGAGGGGACAGAACAACCCTAATGAGGCAGGGTGTCCTTCAGATACAGCCATCATTGAGCAGTAGGGAGCAGTCAGGCAATTCCATCAGATTATAGAGCGCTTATCTCCTGGTCCACTTTCCACAGCTCAGCTGTGTAGGTCTTTTTTAGTACATGTGCAACCGATCATACTTTTGCAATTTGCTGCAAGCAGATCAAGCATGGCAAAAAACAGTCATTTGGGTACCACATGCTTGCAAAGGCATTTAACCTCCCACCACTCAGCCTATTGGCAAAAGCACTGGAAAGCCACAGACAAGGGACACACTTCTTCTCCTCACACCTCATCTTTCATCTCTACCCCCTCTATATCTCATGATGATGACCTCTCAGCAGCCCCCACTGACAGAGATGATGGTAGCGCAAAGGGTGTCACAGGTCCTTGCAACATGTCTGCCAGCAGCACACCACCAGCTGCAGAGTATAGCAGGCACATTTCTCTGCCCCAGCTGCTGCATCAAAAAAATAAATAAATACACTCCCAGGCCTGTACTGGCCATCGGGACTACCGGGAGAATCCTGGTGGGCCGATTGGCTCAGTGGGCCACTGGGCTGGTTGTCAGTTTGAGTCATAGTGTTTTTTTATTTTTAGCGACTGCGGCGGCCGCGGCTCCGCTACAGCACCTGGGCCGGCCCGGCACACAGGTTCCACCCCCTCATGACGCTGCCACTCACTAACCTTACTGGCAGCCTCCTTGTCCCAGCGCCATGACGTCACCCACGGCCGGAGGGCGGAGGTGGCCCGGGGATATGGGAGGAGTCAGAGCGTAGCAGCTGCTGCCCAAGCTTAGCTGCCTGGCCTGGGACTGAAGAGAAAGCGCCGCCGAGATGGAACGAGGAACCAGAACATTGCTCCACAGCTCCAGGACTCCACTCCAGACAGCAGCCCAGACAGGGTCAGGGTCCATCACCTCACCAGTGTCATTAAAGTAAGTGAGATAATCAAATGCTATACTGGATGCAGGCTGCATGGCATATCTGTGATATCTTTAATATGCAGCATAGTTGGGGGACTGGGTAGGGGTAAATGTACTGCCACTGACTATGGTAATTGATTAATAATTTATTGTCACTGTCCACGGTAATTGATTAATAATTTATTGTCACTGTCCATGGTAATTGATGAATAATTTATTGTCACTGTCCACGGTAATTGCTTAAACATTTATTGTCACTGGTCACGGTAATTGATTAATAATTTATTGTCACTGGTGACAGTAATTGATTAATAATATATTGTTACTGGTGATGGTAATTGATTAATAATTTAATGTCACTGGTCACGATAACTGATTAATAATTTAATGTCACTGGTCAGGATAACTGATTAATAATTTATTGTCACTGGTCACGGTAATCGATTAATAATTTATTGTCACTGGTCACGGTAATTGATTAATAATTTAATGTCACTGGTCCCGATAACTGATTAATAATGTATTGTCACTGGTCCCGATAACTGATTAATAATTTATTGTCACTGGTCACTGTAATTGATTAATAATTTATTGTCACTGTCCACGGTAATTGATTAATAATTTATTTTTTTGTGCAATTGTGTATAGTTTATATACTGTTTTTTGTGTGTGTTTGCAAAATTAAAGTGGGCCAGTCTGGATGAAGTCCAGGGCTAAATTTTTGTCCCAGTCCAGCCCTGTACACTCCCTACCACCCACATGACCAGCGTCTAAATTACAGCTCGACCAAATTGCTGGCTTTACAATTCATGCTTTTCTGTCTAGTGGATTCTTCTGTGCATTTGCAGAATGTACTGTACCTCAATGGCAGGTTCCCAATCCTTATTTTTTTTAACATAAGGCCATTCCAGCTCTGTACTATCATGTGGAAATAATTGTTGGCATCATTGGGAAAGGCAGTCAGCAGCAATGTCCACATTACTGCTAATACATGGTCCAGCAAGTATGGTCAGGGACAATATATTTAATTCACACAGTACATTGGGTAGCTCTGCTTGCAACTAGCAAGGATGCAGGACAGGGCTCAGTACTGGTGCTTGTTTTGCTCCCAGTATAAAAATATATTCTGCTTTTGTTTTTCCTGTAACAGAGCTGCCTGACTAGATGGATTTATTTATATTTAAAATTGCCTTATCAGATGAACTAAAGTTAAAGGATACATTCACTTTTACAAAAAAATGAATAAATGCACACTTTTTTGCAGGTAATAAGCATTTTTTTATGGGTTGAGTCCTGTTCAGGTTATTGCGTTTTTCATGCTGTTTTCTATTACTTTTGATTGGTATATTGATTGGTTTGCGCAAAAGTTATAGCATCTACAAAATACGGCATAGATTTAGGGACTTTTTTTTTTTTATTGTTCTTACTGGTAATGGCGGCAATCTGCATTTTTTAGTGGGACTGCGACATTGCAGTGGACAGATCTGACCCTAAGTGACACTTTTTGGGGACCAGTGACACCAATACAGTGATCAGTACTAAAAAAACACTGATCAATGTATAAGTGACACTGGCAGGCAAGGGGTTAAAACTAGGGGGTGATCAAAGGGTTAACTGTGTTCCCTGGGTGTGTTCTAACTGTGTGGTAGATGGGCTTACTGGAACAATACAGAGATCGCTGTTCCTAATCACTAGGAACAGCTGATCTCTCTCTCCTGCCCTGTCGGAACAGGGATCCGTCTTGTTTACATAGGCAGATCCCCATTCTGCCTCTCTGTACCGCGATTGCGGGTGGACAGCGGACAACAAAGTCATTTTGCCCCTTGTATATCTTTAACCACTTAAGGACCGCCGCATGTAATTATACGTCGGCAGAATGGCACGGACGGGCACAAGCACGTACCCCTATGTGCCCGCCTTACAGCGGGTGGGGGGTCCGATCGGACCCCCTCCCGCTGGCTGCGGTGGTTCATTTCGCTTCAGGAACAATCCGGGATGAGGGGATGGCCGTTGGTTTCTGGCCATCCCCTCTCGATCGCTCCTGGCGAATGAGAAGCTTCCCCTGCCTGTGTAGTGTAAACACAGGCAGGAGGAAGTGATGTCACGGTCTTTTTGACCGAACGGCGAGGAGAGAAGACATAGTAAGTGCACCAACACTACACTGACATGTAGGTACACATAGGCACACTGTCACCCCCCGATCGCCCCCCGCCCCTCCTAGTCAGTGTCACTGATTGCAGTGATCATTTATTTACTGATCACTGCATTTAGTGTCAGTTTTGACAGTAAAAAGTGTCAGGGCAGTTAGTGTTAGGTCCAGGGTAGCCCCCTACCCCCCCTAATAAAGGTTTACCCCCTGATTGCCCCTAGAGTTAACCCTTTCACCCCTTTTGCCAGTTTCACTAAGCGATAATTTTTCTGATCGCTGCATTAGTGTCACTGGTGCCGCTAGGTAGCTAGTTATTTTTTAGGTTCACTGCCAGGTTTTTATAGCATTAGCTACCCCCATATACTACCCAATAAAGGTTTTAACCTCCTGATTGCCCCTAGATTTAATCCTTTCACCAGCGATCACCGTATAAGTGTAAGGCCGCGTACACACGCGCGGACTGTTCGCCCAACTTTGTCCGTCCAACAGTTTCGGCAAACAGTCCGCTCAAACTTAGCATGGACGGACATGGCCACACACGACGGACGAACAGTTTGCTGAAACCGTGCGCGATGACGTGAACGGCACGTACGACGGGACGAAAAATACGACGTCCTATACACTGCATTATAGCTTTCGGCGTGAAAATCCTTTCTGAGCATGCGCGCAACTTTGTTTGACGAACAAGCCTACACACGAGCGGACTGTTCGCTGAAACAAGGTTTCAACCGGTGATGCTGGTTAGTCATTTAGTTATTTAGGTTCTCCGCCAGGTTTTTATATAGCGTCAGGGACCCCCATATACTACCTAATAAAGATTTTAACCCCCTGATTGCCCCCAGGTAACCCTTTCACCCCCTTTTGCCAGTGTCACTAAGCAATCGTTTTTCTGATCGCTGCATTCGTTTCACTGGTGCCGCTAGGTAGCTAGTTATTTTTTAGGTTCACCGCCAGGTTTTTATAGCGTTAGATACCCCCATATACTACCTAATAAAGGTTTTAACCCCCTGATTGCCCCTAGTTAACCCTTTCACCAGTGATCACCGTATAAGTGTTACGGGTGACTCTGGTTAGTTAGCTTGCTTTTTATAGCATCAGGGCACCCACCATTTATTACCCAATAAAGGTTTAACCCCCTGATCACCCGGCGGGTGATATCAATTAGGTTTTAGGGTCAGGGTCTGCGTCGCCCCAGGCAGCGCTAGGTTAGTGCCAGTAGAGCTAACACCCACGCGCAAAGCATACACCTCCCATAGTGGTATAGAATCTGAACAGATCAATATCTGATCTGATCAGATCTATACTAGCGTTCCCAGCAGTTTAGGGTTCCAAAAAAATGCATTGTTAGCGGAATCAGCCCAGATACCTGCTAGCACCTGCGTTTTGTCCCTCCGCCCAGCCAACCCAAGTGCGGTATCGATCAGTCACTGTCACTTACATAAAAACAAAACGCATAACTGCAGCGTTCGCAGAGTCAGGCCTGATCCTTGCGATCGCTAACAGTTTTTTTTGGTAGCATTTTATATTTAAATCCTGAAGGCGGTGCTTGGTTTTTGGGGTCCCGTACGCGGCTAGGCTCCCAAAAAGTCCCACACATGTGGTATCTCCGTACTCAGGAGAAGCAGCAGAATGTATTTTGGGGTGTAATTTCACATATGCCCATAGCATGTGTGAGCAACATATCATTTAGTGACAACTTTGTGCAAAAAAAGAAAAAGTTTGTAATATCCCTGCAACTTGTAGCAAAATATAAAATATTTCACGGACTCCACATGCTTCTCAGTAAATAGCTTGGGGTGTCTACTTTCCAAAAAGGGGTAATTTGGTGCTATTTTGGCATTTTATGGCCTTTGAAACTATGATAGGTAGTGAGGAGTGAAATCAAAAATTTGCACCCTTAGAAATCCTGAAGGCAGTGATTGGTTTTCGGGGTGCCGTATGCGGCTAGACTCCCAAAAAGTCCCACACATGTGGTATCCCCGTACTCAGGAGAAGCAGCAGAATATATTTTGGGGTGCAATTCCACATATAACTATGGCATGTGTGAGCAATATATCATTTAGTGACAACTTTTTGTAAACTTTTTTTTTTTTGTCATTATTCAATCACTTGGGGGAAAAAAAAATATTCAATGGGCTCAACATGCCCCTCAGAGATTTCCTTGGGGTGTCTACTGTCCAAATTGGGGTCATTGGGGGGGGGGGGGTTGTACTGCCCTGTCATTTTAGCATCTCAAGAAATTAGATTAGTCATAAATTAAAAGCTGTGTAAATTCCAGAAAATGTACTCTAGTTTTTAGACGCAATAACTTTTGCGCAAACCAATAAATATTCGCTTATTGACATTTTTTTTACTAAAGACATGTGGCTGAATACATTTTGGCCTAAATGTATGACCAAAATTGAGTTTATTCGATTTTTCTTATAAAAAAAAGTAGAAAATATCGTTTTTTTCTAATTTTTCAGTCTTTTTCCTTTTATATCGTAAAAAATAAAAATCGCAGAGGCAATCAAATACCATCAAAAGAAAGCTCTATTTGTGGGAAGAAAAGGACGCAAATTTTGTTTGGGTACAACATTGCATGACCGCGCAATTACCAGTTAAAGCAGTGCAGTGTGAAATTGTAAAAAGACCTCTGGTCTTTAGGCTGACAATTGGTCCGGGGCTGAAGTGGTTAAGAAGAACATGACATGGACTTTACATTCTTCTGAACACCTTTATACCTTTAGGTTTGATGTACCACTACCAACCTTTGCTTTATTGTCTCCCAATCAGGAAGTTATATTATCTGTCTTATGAACTATCTTAGATTTAATTTTTAATTTTTTGCTATTATATTATTTTACATCGCAGTTATTCATACACTAAATGTATGTGTCTATGCAAAGTGTGCAATGGTGACGTAAGTGAAAGGTATAAAGGTATATAAGGAGGGATGTCTAGTCTCGGTCTCCATATTTCTGTTAAGGAAGAACCTTCTACAATCTCATTTCCAAGAAGTCATTTTATCATTGGATTTCATTACTGAACAGACTCAACCATGAAGCTTTCATCGATGACTGTGATGCTACTTGTTGCAATGATAGGTAAGTGAAGCTCTTCTAATTACAGCATTTTTTACACTCTTTTGTAGCTGGGGGTATGTACTGTCTACTTGTTTGATGACAACTTGATGACAAAAAAAGGTACAGAATGGCATGACAGTGTATAATATATACACTATATTGTCAAAAGTATTGGGACCCTGACTTTACATGCACATGAACTTTAATGGCATCCCAGTCTTAATATGTAAGTTTCAATATAGAGTTTGTCCACCCTTTGCTGCTATTACAGCTTCAGCTCTTCTGGGAAGGCTGTCCACAAGGTTTAGGAGTGTGTCTATGGGAATGTTTGACCATTCTTCCAGAAGTGCATTTGTAAATTCAGGCGCTGATGTTGGACGAGAAGGTCTGGCTCACAGTCTCCGCTCTAATTCATCCTAAAGGTGTTCTATCGTGTTGAGGTCAGTCAAGTTCCTCCACCCCAGACTCGCTCATCCATGTCTTTATGGACCTTGCTTTGTGCACTGGTGTGCAGTCATGTTGGAGAAGGAAGGGACCATCCCCAAACTATTCCCACAAAGTTGGGAGCATGGAATTGTTGCCTTCATTGGAACTAAGGGGCCAAGCCCAACCCCTGAAAAACAACACCACACCATAATCCCCGTCCACCAAATGATTTGGACCAGTGCACAAAGCAAGGTCCATAAAGACATGGATGAGCAAGTTTGGGGTAGAGGAACTTAACTGGCCTGCACAGAGTCCTGACCTCAACCCGATAGAACACTTTTGGGATGAATTGGAGTGGAGACTTGTCCAACATCAGTGCCTGACCTCACAAATGTACTTCTGGAAGAATGGTCAAACATTTTCATAGATTGATAGATCTGATTAAAAAAAAAAAAAAAAAACGATTCAAGCATGTATTCCTAACTCAAGAGCCTTCTATTTCGCTCAGGCTCCTCCAAATCTCTGAGTTTCTGCTGTGATCTGACTTCCTGTGAGAGGGTGACTACATTCATTCTCCATGGTCCTGCTGTATGTAGGAACATAACCACCCTCTCATGCTCGCTACATCTCTGGGTTAGGAAGTATGGACTATGTGTGATGTGTAATGCGCATAGAGCAGTGCACATGATCGCAACCAATGTTCACCACTTGTTCCAAACGAGGGTGAAAAGGAGATGTTCAGGAGCTCATGGAGGACATTACAAAGTCAGAATAACACAACAAGAAACAATTTAATGAAAAAAGATTACAGGGCCATTAGGTAGTGGACGTGCATAGATTATTTTTGGAAAATAGGAAAATTGTTTACTTTAATATCAGTAGTCTGGGCATTTTAACAGTGTCACTTTAATATCCATATTATGGACAATAACATAAGCAGCTAGGGTAGTATTGCTGGTAGACCCTGGCACCCAGGGTACATGCCCCTGATCTTCTACTGGGTGCCCTGGGTCTCTTTTGTAGCAATCTATCCTGTCAATGCAAGAACAGTTCTGTAGTCGACCTTCGATGAACCTCCATTTATTGGCTGATGTATCCATTTGATTAGTTATATAATAATTAGGGATGGGCTGAACACCCCCCTTGGTTCAGTTCGCACCAGAAACACAGAGAGCAGGCAAGAAGTTCTAGCGAACCCGCGAACCCTATTAAAGTCTATGGGACACGAAACATGAAAAATCAAAAGTGCTAATTTTAAAGGCTTATATGTATGTTATTGCCATAAAATGTGTTTGGGGACCCATGTACTGCCCCAGGGGACATGTATCAATGCAAAAAAAAGTCTTTAACCACTTCCCGACCGGTGCACGCCGATGTACGTCAGCAGAATGGCACGAGCAGGCATATTGGCGTACAGGTACGTCCATTTTAATATGCTGCCCTGCCACCATGTGCGCGTCGCCGGCAGCGTGCTCACGTGCCGGTCTGGACCCCCGTGAGTCCCCCATCGTCTCACGGGGCAGCTGAACGGAGAGATGCCGTTGTAAACAGCATCTCCCCGTTCTGCCTAGCAACAAGTGATGCTGATCTCTGCTCCATGTGATTAGAGCAGAGATCAGTGTTCACTAACACAAAGCCCAGCCCCCCACAGTTAGTAACACGCCCCTAGGAACACTTAACCCCTACACTGCCACCCACTGGTTAACCCCTTCACTGCCAGTATAATTTACACAGGAATCAGTGCATTTGTATAGCAGTGATTGCTGCATAAATGACAATGGTCCCAAAAATGTGTCAAAAATATCCGATGTGTCCGCCATAATGTCGCAGTCACAATAAAAATTGCTGATCGCTGCCATTACTAGTAAAAAAAAATATTAATAAAAATGCCATAAAACTATCCCCTATTTTGTAAACGCTATAACTTTTGCGTAAACCAATCAATAATCTCTTATTGCGATTTTTTTTTTTTTTTTTACCAAAAATATGTAGAAGAATACGTATCAGCCTAAACTGAGGGAAAACATTTTTTTTATATATATTTTTGGGGGATATTTATTATAACAAAAAGTAAAAAATAATGCGTTTTTTTCAAAATTGTGGCTCTATTTTTGTTTATAGCGCAAAAAATAAAAACTGCAGGGGTAAACAAATACCACCAAAAGAAAGCTCTATTTGTGGGAAATAAAGGACGTCAATTTTGTTTGGGAGCCACGTCGCACGACCGCGCAATTGTCAGTTAAAGGGACATAGTGCCGAATCGCAAAAAGTGATCTGGTCTTAAGCCAGCTAAATGGTCCGGTCTGAAAGTGGTTTATTACTGCTTAAAGTGAAACAATGAAAAAGAAAGTTTCCTTTAAATATCGTGTTGATGTTGATGGGGACAAGAGCCTCTTCCCCACAACCCTGGCCATTGGTTGTCGGGGTCTGCGGGCGGGGGTCTTATCGGAATCTGGAAGGCCCCTTTAACCAGGGGGCCCCCAGATCCCGCCCCCCCACCATTTGAATGGGCATCGGGTACATTGTACCCCTAACCATTCACCAAAAAAAGTGTCAAAAAGTAAAAACCACAACAGACAATTTCTAAATTTCAAAAAAAAAAAAGTGTTCTGTGATGTACATCCAGCTTCAATGACGTTGCCCGTCAGACCCGAAAAATAGAAGAAAAAAAAAAAACCTCTGCCTCCATGGGGGGCCTCCCGGCGACTGCAGTCTTTTCGCTGTGACAGCTTATATATAGTCAAGGGCCAGGCCACCCACTGACGTGACTGAATGACCCTGCCCTCTCTGACGTCACATGAAGTCAGAAGAGGCTGGGTCAGTCACTGGGTGTTCCCTCCCTTGCCTATATAACAGCTGTCACAGCCGTCGGCGGGAGGCCTCTTATCGAGGCAGAGCTTTTTTATTTTTTCTATTTAACGGACGGCGGCGTGATTGAAGATGGAAGGACATCGCAAGACATTTTTTATTTTTTTTCTAAAGCCAAAACTTCTGTTGGGTTTTATTTGTCATTTGTGCTTTTATTTATCTTCTGTAGAAGTAAGAAGAAATCTCTCCAACGGAAATCAGTTCTTAGCCCTTGTACACACGGTCGGACATTCCGACAACCAAATCTGTCGGATTTTGTCCGACGAATTATGTCCAAAACTGTTGCATACACACGGTCAGACAAAGTTGTCAGAAAATCTGATCGTTCAGAACGTGATGACGTTATTTCGTTACGACGGGACTACGTTCAGGCTAGTAGCCAATAGCTTTGGTGTAGGAATTTGATCTGAGCATGTGTGACACTTTGTCCGATCGGAATTCTCTACACATGATCGGAGTATTCCGATCGGAGCATTTTGTCGGAAAATTTTACCAACAAGTTGGAAAACTTGGTCCGTTGGATACTCCGACGGAAACAGTCCGATGGAGACCACACACAGTCGGAATATCCGACAAAACGGTCCGATCGGACACAGTCTGCCTGAATCTCCGACCGTGTGTACAAGGGCTTAGACATTTGTCCCTATGAGAAGATTTGACCTCTATTCTTGTTCTGGGGACAACTCAATATTTTAGATTTTTTTCCCCCTACTTCAGTCCCAGTGACAATGGTCGCCAGGACAAATAGAAAGTTCTAACTCACCAGTCTATCCAAAACTAAAAATAAAAAAGTTTGGGATTTAACTACACTTTAGGTTTAGGGGTTATAGCTAAATTAAACTGCACACAAAGTTTTGGACCTACAGCAGCTTTCTATAATGTGACGCAACAACTGCAAACTCTCTTTTTGTACCCTCAGAATCTTGTCCCTGAACACATCAAGCTGCACATGCACAGTTCATTGTACAATGTACAACATTTATGGCAGAAGAGACATACAGAGTCTTCTCAGTCATAAAAAAGATAACTCTCAGAATTTATAAATTAACCGACTCCAGTTTTTATTACGCCTGCCATTAAGTGAAGATTTATAGGTTGAGGTTAAAGAGGAACTGCAGTTTGCTCACATAATTTGTAATAAAAACATCTTTGCCATTCTGAAGCTTTCTTCCAACTACTTTGCATATTATTTTATATATTCTGTGATTCTGTAATTGCCAAATATGCTGCACAAATCTCCCTCCACTGAGACCGGCTGCTTTCATGTTAACTGTGGGCAGCTGGGCACACCTCCAGCTCTGCAGCCCACTTTGTCCCTTTTATGACTCATCCCCCCTCCCTTCCTGGCAAACTCTCACAAGAGTGAGAGAGAGAGAGCTGTGCATGATGACTTAATCCTAGGCTTTTTACCAGACAAGAAACAGGATGTGGTCTGTATAAGGTATTTACTGGCACAAAAAAATATTTTACTACCCAAAGTTAAAACAAGGGCAGAAGATTTAATAGATGGAAATATGAAAAAATTACTGAAGGTCCGCTTTAAGTTTAGTGGTTAGTTGTACGTTAAGTTCACAAGTTAAGCTTAGTAAAGGCTATGTTAAATTTTATGCCGGGTACACATGACCGGACTTTCCGGCAGGCTGGGTCTGATGGGATCAGTCCGTCAGACAATCCAATCATGTGTTGGCTAATCCGATCGTTTTTCCTTATAAAAGTCAAGTGGACCTAGAAATAGAACATGTTTTAAATCTGTTCGGTGGACTCAATTCCTATCAGGAAAACCGCTTGTCTGTATGCTGGTCCGACGGATCAAATATGACGCAAGGGAAGCTATTGACTACTGGCTATTGAACTACCTTTTTTAGTCCCGTCTTACGTTATCGTGTTGAAAATGAACTGACTTTCGAACGGACTTAGTCCGTTCGTGTGTGGCCAAGTCCGTTCCTTTGGAAGTTCCCAGGAAACTCCGCTGAAAAGTCAGTCGGGAAGACCGCCAGACCTAGTCTGCCGGAAAGTCTGGTCATGTGTACGTGGCATTAGTTGTACGTTTATGATGTTAGGTTGTCTTGAGGGTCATGGTTTTGAATAGGCTATATTGGTAACTTTGCTTTGATTGCTAGGGATTAAAAATAATGTTATGTTCATTAAAAAATGTATTATTTTAGTGTAAAGGTATAGTTTTGTCCATGTCCTCATCAGCATGGTCACAAGGCACTTTGCAGAGTTGGCCAATAGGCCCACAATGTACTGCCAGATCTTGAAGGCATATGGCCTGGTATGGTTCAGAAGGGGAGGCGCATGGTAGTTTCTCCCCTTTTCTGCCAGGCTGCATGTTCAGATAAGGGTCTAGAATAGATTTGGGGAGGACATGATTTTTTCTTGATATTGCATTGGTTTCCCCCTACAAATCCATATCTGAAGGGTGTGGTATGGTTTGCAGGGGGAGTCCCACTCTTTGTTTTTCCTTTGCATGGGGTCCCCCTTGATATCTATAAGAGACACGAAGGGTCACCCTTTGTTTACACACATCCGTCAACTGGAAATTCCAGCTTAATGGGCTGACCTCACTAGTTTTTAGGATGCCATGGCCACCAGCTCCCTAACAAGCAGTTTGTGGAAAGTAGCCACATTTAGCAGCAGTAGTAGTAACACTGCTAAATGTATCACTTCCCACTGCAGCTGGAGTTTCAGCTTAGACAAACACCCCTTTAGTATGTTTGAAGGTTTAATGAACAACCAAACAAAATTGAGTCCAAACATGAGTTCAGATCAAACTGGTAGCTCATTCTTAGTATGGAGGGTCAACTACATTATATGCCAATTGTAACCATACAAAAGATATACATTTTTTTAAGTATTTTTTAAGAAGGAGGGGGACAAATAGTTTTGTCCTTCATAATAAGCCATTTCATAAAAATGGCTTCTACATTTTCTAATGTGTATTAAATTGAGTTAAAAACATCCATTGATGCTTGTACTTGTTACCCTCTTTTGTTTTTTATATTTAAATACATTTCTTCTTTTCAGAGTGGTTGTTTCTTCTGTTTTTTTTTTTTTTTTTAACTAAAAATATTCACCTTTCTCTAAAAAGGGTGTCTTTAAATTAGCTGCCCGATCATAATAATCACTAAGAAAATTACAACTTTTTCTTTCATCATAAACTGTGGAAATTTAAGTATCCACTGAGGCTTATGGCAGCTGAACCATGATTATAAGCTGTTTGTTTAAGAAAGAATCATTAGAATGCGCAAATGTCATTACTACAAATAAATATCATTGGTGTTATTGGTGTTGTTCAGTCACTCCTGAAACTTACTAAGAGCACTTTTTTCACCATTCCAATTAAGAGGATGTCATCTATGTACCTTCCCCAAAACATCAGCTCCTGAGTAGTGATGGCCGAACGGTTCGCCCGGCGGTCGTTTCGCGGCGAATTTCCGACTTTCGCCGTCCGCGGGTTCGAACGCCTTTTTCCGTCGTTCGCCCCGGCGGACTTACGTGTTTAATGTATACAAGAACTTTAACCTTTCGTGACACGTTTATCATGTGTTACAGGACAACCAATTGAGACATGACAGCTCATGGACACTTGGACATTCCCCCTAACCTATAAATACACCCGATCCGGTGGCCATTTTACATTCTTTCTTCTGTCACTGTAGGGAAAGGATCCTGTGTGGAGTAGGGACAGAGAAAACGCTAGCTATTTGGTACACAAAAGTTCTTTTCAGGACTGGTATAGGTGTTAGGTCAGCAGCCTGAGTTTCTTTTGTCAGTTTAGATAAAGGGACAGAGCGCTGTATGCTGCTATTTTAGGGACAGCTCAGCCAGATTAGTCTTTCTTCATCATCATCATCATCATCATCATTAGCTGTTACTATCAGGTCCACAAAAGAGCTGTTCCAGCTAATCGTTCCAGCCTACTCTTTTTTGCCAATTTGTATAGGGACAGGCAGGAAGCAGTGTGTCAGGCAGTGAGGATAATTTTAAAGACTTGCTGTTACTATTAGTTCCACAAAGGTTCTTTTCAGGACTGGTATCAGTGGTACGGTAATAGGCTTGTACACGTATAATATTCTTTCTTCCAAATATAGAAAGAATATTATACTTGACTGCTGCCCTTCTGCTGCAGTCTGCTAATCATTCACAACTCACTTGTTCCACAAAGCTCTTTATCAGGACTGGTAACTTGGTCTGTCTAGGGTGCTACGGTACATAGGCTTGGGTGCGGTACAGTCTGCTGTTCTGTAAGGACCGCTATCGGTCCACAATACATAGGGTTGCCGTGCACTACTGCTGACCGCTGCCCTATACTGCAGCAGTCCTTCATTGGTATAGGGACTGACGTACAGTCTGCTAATCACTAACACACAACCTGCTTGGTCCACAAAAGTTCTTATAAGGACTGGTAACTTGGTATAGGGTGCTACGGTACATAGGCCTGAGTGCGTTACAGTCTGCTGTTCTGTAAGGACCGCTATCGGTCCACAATACATAGGGTTGCCGTGCACTACTGCTGACCGCTGCCCTATACTGCAGCAGTCCTTCATTGGTATAGGGACTGACGTACAGTCTGCTAATCACTAACACACAACCTGCTTGGTCCACAAAAGTTCTTATAAGGACTGGTAACTTGGTATAGGGTGCTACGGTACATAGGCCTGAGTGCGTTACAGTCTGCTGTTCTGTAAGGACCGCTATCGGTCCACAATACATAGGGTTGCCGTGCACTACTGCTGACCGCTGCCCTATACTGCAGCAGTCCTTCATTGGTATAGGGACTGACGTACAGTCTGCTAATCACTAACACACAACCTGCTTGGTCCACAAAAGTTCTTATAAGGACTGGTAACTTGGTATAGGGTGCTACGGTACATAGGCCTGAGTGCGTTACAGTCTGCTGTTCTGTAAGGACCGCTATCGGTCCACAATACATAGGGTTGCCGTGCACTACTGCTGACCGCTGCCCTATACTGCAGCAGTCCTTCAGCGGTATAGGGACTGACGCACAGTCTGCTAAACACTAACACACAACCTGCTTGGTCCACAAAAGTTTTTATAAGGACTGGTAACTTGGTATAGGGTGCTACGGTACATAGGCCTGAGTGCAGTACAGTCTGCTGTTCTGTAAGGACCGCTATCGGTCCACAATACATAGGGTTGCCGTGCACTACTGCTGACCGCTGCCCTATACTGCAGCAGTCCTTCATTGGTATAGGGACTGACGTACAGTCTGCTAATCACTAACACACAACCTGCTTGGTCCACAAAAGTTCTTATAAGGACTGGTAACTTGGTATAGGGTGCTACGGTACATAGGCCTGAGTGCGTTACAGTCTGCTGTTCTGTAAGGACCGCTATCGGTCCACAATACATAGGGTTGCCGTGCACTACTGCTGACCGCTGCCCTATACTGCAGCAGTCCTTCATTGGTATAGGGACTGACGTACAGTCTGCTAATCACTAACACACAACCTGCTTGGTCCACAAAAGTTCTTATAAGGACTGGTAACTTGGTATAGGGTGCTACGGTACATAGGCCTGAGTGCGTTACAGTCTGCTGTTCTGTAAGGACCGCTATCGGTCCACAATACATAGGGTTGCCGTGCACTACTGCTGACCGCTGCCCTATACTGCAGCAGTCCTTCATTGGTATAGGGACTGACGTACAGTCTGCTAATCACTAACACACAACCTGCTTGTTCCACAAAAGTTCTTATAAGGACTGGTAACTTGGTATAGGGTGCTACGGTACATAGGCCTGAGTGCAGTACAGTCTGCTGTTCTGTAAGGACCGCTATCGGTCCACAATACATAGGGTTGCCGTGCACTACTGCTGACCGCTGCCCTATACTGCAGCAGTCCTTCATTGGTATAGGGACTGACGTACAGTCTGCTAATCACTAACACACAACCTGCTTGGTCCACAAAAGTTCTTATAAGGACTGGTAACTTGGTATAGGGTGCTACGGTACATAGGCCTGAGTGCGTTACAGTCTGCTGTTCTGTAAGGACCGCTATCGGTCCACAATACATAGGGTTGCCGTGCACTACTGCTGACCGCTGCCCTATACTGCAGCAGTCCTTCATTGGTATAGGGACTGACGTACAGTCTGCTAATCACTAACACACAACCTGCTTGGTCCACAAAAGTTCTTATAAGGACTGGTAACTTGGTATAGGGTGCTACGGTACATAGGCCTGAGTGCGTTACAGTCTGCTGTTCTGTAAGGACCGCTATCGGTCCACAATACATAGGGTTGCCGTGCACTACTGCTGACCGCTGCCCTATACTGCAGCAGTCCTTCATTGGTATAGGGACTGACGTACAGTCTGCTAATCACTAACACACAACCTGCTTGGTCCACAAAAGTTCTTATAAGGACTGGTAACTTGGTATAGGGTGCTACGGTACATAGGCCTGAGTGCGTTACAGTCTGCTGTTCTGTAAGGACCGCTATCGGTCCACAATACATAGGGTTGCCGTGCACTACTGCTGACCGCTGCCCTATACTGCAGCAGTCCTTCAGCGGTATAGGGACTGACGCACAGTCTGCTAAACACTAACACACAACCTGCTTGGTCCACAAAAGTTTTTATAAGGACTGGTAACTTGGTATAGGGTGCTACGGTACATAGGCCTGAGTGCAGTACAGTCTGCTGTTCTGTAAGGACCGCTATCGGTCCACAATACATAGGGTTGCCGTGCACTACTGCTGACCGCTGCCCTATACTGCAGCAGTCCTTCATTGGTATAGGGACTGACGTACAGTCTGCTAATCACTAACACACAACCTGCTTGGTCCACAAAAGTTCTTATAAGGACTGGTAACTTGGTATAGGGTGCTACGGTACATAGGCCTGAGTGCGTTACAGTCTGCTGTTCTGTAAGGACCGCTATCGGTCCACAATACATAGGGTTGCCGTGCACTACTGCTGACCGCTGCCCTATACTGCAGCAGTCCTTCATTGGTATAGGGACTGACGTACAGTCTGCTAATCACTAACACACAACCTGCTTGGTCCACAAAAGTTCTTATAAGGACTGGTAACTTGGTATAGGGTGCTACGGTACATAGGCCTGAGTGCGTTACAGTCTGCTGTTCTGTAAGGACCGCTATCGGTCCACAATACATAGGGTTGCCGTGCACTACTGCTGACCGCTGCCCTATACTGCAGCAGTCCTTCATTGGTATAGGGACTGACGTACAGTCTGCTAATCACTAACACACAACCTGCTTGGTCCACAAAAGTTCTTATAAGGACTGGTAACTTGGTATAGGGTGCTACGGTACATAGGCCTGAGTGCGTTACAGTCTGCTGTTCTGTAAGGACCGCTATCGGTCCACAATACATAGGGTTGCCGTGCACTACTGCTGACCGCTGCCCTATACTGCAGCAGTCCTTCAGCGGTATAGGGACTGACGCACAGTCTGCTAAACACTAACACACAACCTGCTTGGTCCACAAAAGTTTTTATAAGGACTGGTAACTTGGTATAGGGTGCTACGGTACATAGGCCTGAGTGCAGTACAGTCTGCTGTTCTGTAAGGACCGCTATCGGTCCACAATACATAGGGTTGCCGTGCACTACTGCTGACCGCTGCCCTATACTGCAGCAGTCCTTCATTGGTATAGGGACTGACGTACAGTCTGCTAATCACTAACACACAACCTGCTTGGTCCACAAAAGTTCTTATAAGGACTGGTAACTTGGTATAGGGTGCTACGGTACATAGGCCTGAGTGCGTTACAGTCTGCTGTTCTGTAAGGACCGCTATCGGTCCACAATACATAGGGTTGCCGTGCACTACTGCTGACCGCTGCCCTATACTGCAGCAGTCCTTCATTGGTATAGGGACTGACGTACAGTCTGCTAATCACTAACACACAACCTGCTTGGTCCACAAAAGTTCTTATAAGGACTGGTAACTTGGTATAGGGTGCTACGGTACATAGGCCTGAGTGCGTTACAGTCTGCTGTTCTGTAAGGACCGCTATCGGTCCACAATACATAGGGTTGCCGTGCACTACTGCTGACCGCTGCCCTATACTGCAGCAGTCCTTCATTGGTATAGGGACTGACGTACAGTCTGCTAATCACTAACACACAACCTGCTTGTTCCACAAAAGTTCTTATAAGGACTGGTAACTTGGTATAGGGTGCTACGGTACATAGGCCTGAGTGCGTTACAGTCTGCTGTTCTGTAAGGACCGCTATCGGTCCACAATACATAGGGTTGCCGTGCACTACTGCTGACCGCTGCCCTATACTGCAGCAGTCCTTCATTGGTATAGGGACTGACGTACAGTCTGCTAATCACTAACACACAACCTGCTTGTTCCACAAAAGTTCTTATAAGGACTGGTAACTTGGTATAGGGTGCTACGGTACATAGGCCTGAGTGCAGTACAGTCTGCTGTTCTGTAAGGACCGCTATCGGTCCACAATACATAGGGTTGCCGTGCACTACTGCTGACCGCTGCCCTATACTGCAGCAGTCCTTCATTGGTATAGGGACTGACGTACAGTCTGCTAATCACTAACACACAACCTGCTTGGTCCACAAAAGTTCTTATAAGGACTGGTAACTTGGTATAGGGTGCTACGGTACATAGGCCTGAGTGCGTTACAGTCTGCTGTTCTGTAAGGACCGCTATCGGTCCACAATACATAGGGTTGCCGTGCACTACTGCTGACCGCTGCCCTATACTGCAGCAGTCCTTCATTGGTATAGGGACTGACGTACAGTCTGCTAATCACTAACACACAACCTGCTTGGTCCACAAAAGTTCTTATAAGGACTGGTAACTTGGTATAGGGTGCTACGGTACATAGGCCTGAGTGCGTTACAGTCTGCTGTTCTGTAAGGACCGCTATCGGTCCACAATACATAGGGTTGCCGTGCACTACTGCTGACCGCTGCCCTATACTGCAGCAGTCCTTCATTGGTATAGGGACTGACGTACAGTCTGCTAATCACTAACACACAACCTGCTTGGTCCACAAAAGTTCTTATAAGGACTGGTAACTTGGTATAGGGTGCTACGGTACATAGGCCTGAGTGCGTTACAGTCTGCTGTTCTGTAAGGACCGCTATCGGTCCACAATACATAGGGTTGCCGTGCACTACTGCTGACCGCTGCCCTATACTGCAGCAGTCCTTCATTGGTATAGGGACTGACGTACAGTCTGCTAATCACTAACACACAACCTGCTTGGTCCACAAAAGTTCTTATAAGGACTGGTAACTTGGTATAGGGTGCTACGGTACATAGGCCTGAGTGCGTTACAGTCTGCTGTTCTGTAAGGACCGCTATCGGTCCACAATACATAGGGTTGCCGTGCACTACTGCTGACCGCTGCCCTATACTGCAGCAGTCCTTCAGCGGTATAGGGACTGACGCACAGTCTGCTAAACACTAACACACAACCTGCTTGGTCCACAAAAGTTTTTATAAGGACTGGTAACTTGGTATAGGGTGCTACGGTACATAGGCCTGAGTGCAGTACAGTCTGCTGTTCTGTAAGGACCGCTATCGGTCCACAATACATAGGGTTGCCGTGCACTACTGCTGACCGCTGCCCTATACTGCAGCAGTCCTTCATTGGTATAGGGACTGACGTACAGTCTGCTAATCACTAACACACAACCTGCTTGGTCCACAAAAGTTCTTATAAGGACTGGTAACTTGGTATAGGGTGCTACGGTACATAGGCCTGAGTGCGTTACAGTCTGCTGTTCTGTAAGGACCGCTATCGGTCCACAATACATAGGGTTGCCGTGCACTACTGCTGACCGCTGCCCTATACTGCAGCAGTCCTTCATTGGTATAGGGACTGACGTACAGTCTGCTAATCACTAACACACAACCTGCTTGGTCCACAAAAGTTCTTATAAGGACTGGTAACTTGGTATAGGGTGCTACGGTACATAGGCCTGAGTGCGTTACAGTCTGCTGTTCTGTAAGGACCGCTATCGGTCCACAATACATAGGGTTGCCGTGCACTACTGCTGACCGCTGCCCTATACTGCAGCAGTCCTTCATTGGTATAGGGACTGACGTACAGTCTGCTAATCACTAACACACAACCTGCTTGGTCCACAAAAGTTCTTATAAGGACTGGTAACTTGGTATAGGGTGCTACGGTACATAGGCCTGAGTGCGTTACAGTCTGCTGTTCTGTAAGGACCGCTATCGGTCCACAATACATAGGGTTGCCGTGCACTACTGCTGACCGCTGCCCTATACTGCAGCAGTCCTTCAGCGGTATAGGGACTGACGCACAGTCTGCTAAACACTAACACACAACCTGCTTGGTCCACAAAAGTTTTTATAAGGACTGGTAACTTGGTATAGGGTGCTACGGTACATAGGCCTGAGTGCAGTACAGTCTGCTGTTCTGTAAGGACCGCTATCGGTCCACAATACATAGGGTTGCCGTGCACTACTGCTGACCGCTGCCCTATACTGCAGCAGTCCTTCATTGGTATAGGGACTGACGTACAGTCTGCTAATCACTAACACACAACCTGCTTGGTCCACAAAAGTTCTTATAAGGACTGGTAACTTGGTATAGGGTGCTACGGTACATAGGCCTGAGTGCGTTACAGTCTGCTGTTCTGTAAGGACCGCTATCGGTCCACAATACATAGGGTTGCCGTGCACTACTGCTGACCGCTGCCCTATACTGCAGCAGTCCTTCATTGGTATAGGGACTGACGTACAGTCTGCTAATCACTAACACACAACCTGCTTGGTCCACAAAAGTTCTTATAAGGACTGGTAACTTGGTATAGGGTGCTACGGTACATAGGCCTGAGTGCGTTACAGTCTGCTGTTCTGTAAGGACCGCTATCGGTCCACAATACATAGGGTTGCCGTGCACTACTGCTGACCGCTGCCCTATACTGCAGCAGTCCTTCATTGGTATAGGGACTGACGTACAGTCTGCTAATCACTAACACACAACCTGCTTGTTCCACAAAAGTTCTTATAAGGACTGGTAACTTGGTATAGGGTGCTACGGTACATAGGCCTGAGTGCGTTACAGTCTGCTGTTCTGTAAGGACCGCTATCGGTCCACAATACATAGGGTTGCCGTGCACTACTGCTGACCGCTGCCCTATACTGCAGCAGTCCTTCATTGGTATAGGGACTGACGTACAGTCTGCTAATCACTAACACACAACCTGCTTGTTCCACAAAAGTTCTTATAAGGACTGGTAACTTGGTATAGGGTGCTACGGTACATAGGCTTGAGTGCGGTACAGTCTGCTGTTCTGTAAGGACCGCTATCGGTCCACAATAGATAGGGTTGACGTGCACCACTGCTGACCGCTGCCCTATACTGCAGCAGTCCTTCAGCGGTATAGGGACTGACGTACAGTCTGCTAAACACTAATACACAACCTGCTTGGTCCACAAAAGTTCTTATAAGGACTGGTAACTTGGTATAGGGTGCTACGGTACATAGGCTTGAGTGCGGTACAGTCTGCTGTTCTGTAAGGACCGCTATAGGTCCACAATAGATAGGGTTGACGTGCACCACTGCTGACCGCTGCCCTATACTGCAGCAGTCCTTCAGCGGTATAGGGACTGACGTACAGTCTGCTAAACACTAATACACAACCTGCTTGGTCCACAAAAGTTCTTATAAGGACTGGTAACTTGGTATAGGGTGCTACGGTACATAGGCTTGAGTGCGGTACAGTCTGCTGTTCTGTAAGGACCGCTATAGGTCCACAATAGATAGGGTTGACGTGCACCACTGCTGACCGCTCACCTATACTGCAGCAGTCCTTCAGCGGTATAGGGACTAAGAGTTTTGTCACAGGGTCATTTAAAAAATGACATGCAGAGGAAGAGGCAGGCCCTTCCGCAGGGGTGGTAGGGGTAGGGCAGGAGCAACAGGCTTGAGCCAAAGTGGGAAGTTGCAGAAGGTGCGTTCAATTACTTTAAAGGATGCACCAGACTTGGTTGAGTGGCTCGCTCAGCCTTACTCTTCTGCACCCTCCTCATCCTCTCGATCTGCACCCTCTTCTTCACTCTCTGCTATGTGCACCCCCAAAGACACTACCACCAACAACACGACCACCACCACCACCACCACATACCTTCCGCTTGAGTCACTGGAATTATTTTCCGATCCATATCAAGAGGACATTTCTGATGCGCAGCCACTCTTGGTATTGGATCAGGAAGAGGAGGTAGCAACAAGCGCTACTCAGCAGTCTGACGCCAGTACCCAGATCAGCCCAAGGAGGAGGTTGGTCCCCGGTGTTGCTGCCTACTCTACTTATAGCGGTGGGGAAGGTGACGTTGATGATGACGTGTCTAGTGATGTCACGTGGGTGCCCACAAGAGAGGAAGAGGAGGGGAGTTCAGAGGGAGATATGGACCAGCAGATAGGGAGGAGAAGCAGCAATGACTTACATTGCACAGCAGGGACAAAGCAGACTGCAAATGTATCAGGAGCGAGTCATCGACCATGTACGGTCACATCTGGCGCTCCCAGGACACCGGCACATGGCTCCGCAGTGTGGGCTTTTTTTAACGTGTCCGCTGCTGACAATAGCGTTGCCATCTGCAATCTTTGCAGTCAACGCGTTAGTCGCGGTAAGCCCAATACTCACCTAGGGACGACCGCCTTAAGAAGGCACATGAGCAGCCATCACCGAGCCCAGTGGGAGCAACGGAACACACAAAGCCACACTGCAGGCTCTCACCGTCCAGCCTCGTCTTCTACTTCTCCTTCTCCTCTCTCCTCACAATTGTCCTCCACTCCACCTTCCATCACGCCAAGCTCACATTTTTCTGCAAAAAGGCAGGCTTCCGTGGGCCTAATGTTTGAGCGTAAAAAAATGATGACGCCGGATAACCCTCTTGCCCAACGGTTGGCGGCTGGCTTGTCAGAACTCATAGCCCGCCAACTACTGCCATATAAACTGGTGGACTCGGAGGCCTTTCGCAAATTTGTGGCCATTGGAACACCACAATGGAAGGTCCCAGGAAGGAAGTATTTCTCAGAGAAGGGCATCCCAGAGCTATATGGCCATGTTCAGCGGCAAGTGAATGTATCTCTGGCACACAGTGTCGGTGCCAAGATACATCTGACCACAGACACGTGGTCTAGCAAACACGGGCAGGGAAGGTATATCAGTTTTACTGCCCACTGGGTGAACCTTCTGACGGCCGTCAAGCATGTAACCCGTGGCACCCGTGTAGATTTGGTTTTACCGCCACGGATTGCATGCAGGCCTGACTCTTCTTCTCCTCCTCCTACTCCATCCTCCTCCCTCTCCTCCTCAGCTGCCTCCTCCTTTTCCGCTGCTAGCGTCTCTTCCACTGCACCGCCCAAGCTCCCCAGAACCTATTCCACATGCCAGGTGAGACGTTGCCATGCCGTGCTGCGTCTGTTGTGCCTGGAAGCAAAGAGCCACACTGGCCCGGCACTCCTTTCAGCTTTGCGTTCACAGGCAGATGAGTGGCTAACACCGCTCAATTTGACAGTTGGTAAAGTGGTGTGTGACAACGGTGCCAATCTGCTTAGCGCATTGAAACAGGGCAAAATCACGCACGTGCCGTGCATGGCACACGTCTTAAACTTGGTCGTGCAGCGATTCCTTGTCAAATACCCTGGGGTCCAGGACATCTTGCGGCAGGCAAGGAAAATCTCGGCCCATTTCAGAAGATCTTACACGGCCATGGCTCGCCTTGCTGACATTCAGCGGCGACACCATCTGCCGGTCAGACGTCTTATTTGCGATTGCCCGACGCGATGGAACTCAACCTTCTATATGCTTGATAGGCTGCTCCAGCAGAAACGTGCAGTTAACGTCTACCTGTATGAACTCTGCGAAAGAAACGGTTCTGGGGAGCTGGGTTTTTTTTCACCGCGCCAGTGGCTGCTCATGCGCGACACATGCAGACTTCTGCGGCCATTTGAGGAGATCACCAAACTGGTCAGTCGCAGCCATGGCGCCATCAGTGACATGGTACCTTATGCCTTCTTTCTGGAGCGTGCATTGCGTCGTGTCATTGATCAGGCTGTGGAGGAGCAGGAGCGGGAAGATGAGGAAGTCGCAATGCTGGATGAATTCCCAGGGGGGGCTACTCTATCTGAGACAAGTCAACAACAGGAGTCTGATGAGGAGTCAGAGGAGGATGGTGCCGGGGCGGATGAGCAGGAGCAAGAAGAGCATGCTTTAAACCTTTCTGGGATCCCTGTTGTGCGAGGATGGGGAGAGGAGAATGAAGAGGACGACATTATCCTGGATGATGAGCAGGAGCCAGGCCACCACACCGCTTCCACTTTAGTGCAAATGGGGGCCTTCATGCTCCAGTGTTTTAATAGGGACCCCCGTATAAAAAGCATGAGGGTCAAGGACCAGTACTGGGTGGCAACGTACTTAGACCCCCGGTACAAACACAAAATGGCGGAAATGTTACCGCCGTCGCAGAGGGCTGTCAGAATGCAGCACTTCCAGGCCTTGCTTCGAGAAATGCTGCATTCTGCTTTTGCGTGCGCTGGCAGAGGAGCAATTCCCACTCCCAGAGAAGGATTTGCGGGTACCAATCCAACAGCGCCTGCAAGAAGAGGCCGGTTTGAAGATGTGTTGGTGACTTCGGATATGAGGTCATTCTTTCAGCCGACCCATCGACAGGTGTCATCCGGATCCAGCATCAGGGAACGCCTAGACCGTCAGGTGTCCGACTACATTGGGTTAACGGCCGATGTGGACGCTCTGAGGAGTGATGAACCCCTAGACTACTGGGTGGGCAGGCTTGACCTCTGGCCAGAGCTTGCCCAATTTGCAATCGAACTGTTGGCTTGCCCCTCATCCAGTGTCCTGTCCGAAAGGACGTTCAGCGCAGCAGGGGGGATTGTGACCGATAAGCGTACTCGCCTAGCTCACCACAGTGTTAACTACCTCACATTTCTAAAAATGAATGAGGCATGGATCTCGGAGGAATTCAACACATGTGATCAGTAGACCATGTATATGTCTATAAACAATTTTTGGAATCAAGCACACAGACCTTCTTAATTCATTTGGCTCACTTCCCTGACCCAAAAAAGCACACCGTACTATATGCCCCTACCCTCCTCTTTGAAGAGGTTGAGCGGTGTCATATTTCTACTGGGGCTGCTTATTATGAGGGGTTCCCACCATCCCTGTGCTGTGCTGACTTCCTCCTGGGTGTTCTTATTATGAGGGGCTCCCACCATCCCTGTGCTGTGCTGACTTCCTCCTGGGGGTTCTTATTATGAGGGGATCACACCATCCCTGTGCTGTGCTGACTTCCTCCTGGGGCTGCTTACGGTGCTGCTGTCAGCGCTGTATGTCACGGAGCTGCTGTCAGCGCTGTATGTCACGGAGCTGCTGTCAGCGCTGTATGTCACGGAGCTGCTGTCAGCGCTGTATGTCACGGAGCTGCTGTCAGCGCTGTATGTCACGGAGCTGCTGTCAGCGCTGTATGTCACGGAGCTGCTGTCAGCGCTGTATGTCACGGAGCTGCTGTCAGCGCTGTATGTCACGGAGCTGCTGTCAGCGCTGTATGTCACGGAGCTGCTGTCAGCGCTGTATGTCACGGAGCTGCTGTCAGCGCTGTATGTCACGGAGCTGCTGTCAGCGCTGTATGTCACGGAGCTGCTGTCAGCGCTGTATGTCACGGTGCTGCTGTCAGCGCTGTATGTCACGGAGCTGCTGTCAGCGCTGTATGTCACGGAGCTGCTGTCAGCGCTGTATGTCACGGAGCTGCTGTCAGCGCTGTATGTCACGGAGCTGCTGTCAGCGCTGTATGTCACGGAGCTGCTGTCAGCGCTGTATGTCACGGTGCTGCTGTCAGCGCTGTATGTCACGGAGCTGCTGTCAGCGCTGTATGTCACGGAGCTGCTGTCAGCGCTGTATGTCACGGAGCTGCTGTCAGCGCTGTATGTCACGGAGCTGCTGTCAGCGCTGTATGTCACGGAGCTGCTGTCAGCGCTGTATGTCACGGTGCTGATGTCAGTGCTCTGTATTACGGTGCTGCTGTCAGTGCTCTGTATCTCCTGCACCCTCTTGTTTGCCTACCCTGGTCCCTGACCTTCCCTCTCCTCCATTGCCTTCATTAGCTCCATAGTCCTGAATTGTCAGAACAATTTCCCAAATAAAAAAAAAATGCTTGTAGTTATCGATCCCAAATTCACCTCATACATGTATTATGCTATTGTCCAGGTGGTGGGACTACGTGCTACCCCCTAATAATTACCCCGTGGCCGCAAATTCGACCTAAAGGTTTGCGAAATTCGCCTCCCATTGAAGTCAATGGAGCCCGCGGCGAACGGTCGTTTTCGCGAACGTTTGTGCCCGTTCGCGTTTCGCGTTCGCGAAACGTCCCGTCGGAAGTTCGTCCATCACTACTCCTGAGGAGTGGTAGCATAGACAGCACCTCCCTTCCAGCAAGCCAAATTAAATTGAAGACCATTTTCAACACCACCAAGTAGCTTTCTCAGCTATAGTGAGTGCCAGGAACATCAGTATTTATAGCCACAGAAGTAACTCAGTACTTAAACCTGGACTAAACTTAAAGTAGTATTCTATTCAAATTCTAACTATACCTAAATCTATTCCCATTTTAAGCCTTTTCTAAATACCCTGTGTGTGAATGTGTGAATGGAAAGAGGTAGATACTCAACTATGCTGAGGGTACTCCTGTCTAGTTACGTGATTTATTTCCAGTTTCAGTGTAGAAGAGGGACAGCCAACAATGGATGCCTGTAGTAAGCCTGAGTGACCTTATCGCCCAGGCTCTACAGTCATTATCTGCAATCTCTCCTCTTCAGTGAAGTCGGCCATTGGAGAGATCGTGTAACTGGCCTGGAGTGCCCTTAGTATAGGTAAGTATAGATATCTTTCCTTTACAGTATAGTTAGAATAGGTACAATGTCTAGTTTGCAATAATATACACTTAGCTGCCTGCTTCTGATCTTCCACTGAATGCATGCTGAGCTGCTCATGCACAGCCCACCATACTTTCGTGGCACACTACAGCTGTTCACATGAGGCATGAAGGAGACATCTACTTAAAGGAGAAGTATGGCCAAAGCTTTGTTGGCCATACGTCTCCTGTGGATCACAGGAGTGCACTTAATCCTGCACTCCTGTGACCTATTTTTGGTCTAGGTTCGGGAAATATCTGGACAAAATGGTCGGGATCCAACCAGATGCCTGGACCATAACCTGGCTCAGGCTTGCAGCTATCCACTGAGAGCCTGACCCAGCCCCCCCGCCCCTCCACAGCCCAGCACTCCATTGAGAGCTATAGGGGAGAGCAGAGAGCTGCTGACTGACAGTCATGAGTTTCTGCTCAGAGTGGAAGGGGAAAACTGAGCGATCAGTGGTGTCTGATTGCTCAGTTCTCACTGCAAAACTGCCTGGGGACAGATGCAGCATCGGATCAATTCTGCATCTACCTAGGTGCGCATATTGTTTGTTTTTTAAATCACAAACGTATCTTTTAAAACTTGAACAACCATCCCTAAAGAAAAGTGGGGGGCCTTTGACAACATCTGTCACTTACATGTAATGCTGTTCTAACATTTCTATCCCAAGGATTGGACAATTCAAACCTTAGGCCATATAACTAGGACAACTGACACTAGTCCTAGACTAGGTACTATGGTGATTGGAATCAATATATATAGAACAGAATGGTTTCACAAATGTTCACCTTTTCCATTATGTTCTCTGCATAGAAACCAGCTTCCAGATGTTTTTGACAAAGCTTAATTGAGTAAGCTGAGGTTAGAAGCAGAGGGGCTGCCATGCACAGCTGCACCAGATTTTGCACTCTCCAGCTTTAGTAAATCAACCCCAATGTATACAGTGCAGTGGTTGAGACTATGTAACATGGTTACATTGCTGGTTATTATGGGAGAAAAAATGCCTAAAGTTTTCAGTGTCAGGACATGTTAGACTAATAACAGGAGTGTGGGTATACAGGGTGCAACCCATACCCTGGTATCAGTGTGGGTATACAGGGTGCCTCCTAGTGCCCAGATATTGATAGGGATATATAGGGAGCCAGCAAGAGCACAGGTATCAGTGTGGGTATAGAATGTGTCCCCACCCCCAGTGCCCAAGTATTGGTGTGGGTATACAGGGTGCACAACTCCCCTCCCACTGACCATCTTGTGTCCCCCAGAGCTCTCAGGATAATAGAATGGAACCTACAAGCAGAAAGTGATAGGGCTCTGGCAAATAAGGTTGAGTATGAGCTTACAAGTGACCAATATGACAGCACATGAGCTTGGGGATTAACCCAGTAAGTACTGCATCATGGAAGGCAGAAGAGAGAGTCACATACTCCCCTATATTTGGAAGACACCAGGTATTTCATGGAACTCCGGGAAGGTAAATGGGGTGACTGGGAAGGATAAGTATTCACGGCAGAGTTGCAGTCTAGCCAAAAAAAAATGTTATTTTATCCCAAATGGAAAAATATCAAATTTGCTTTATTTACCTGAGAAGCTTCATTAAACTGCTTTATCTGTTTGAACGTTTTATGTATTCCTTTCCTGTCTTAGCCATGTTCATCACCTTTATTCATTTTTCTTTAATTTCTCCAGGAAACAACACAGCTACCTTAACCACTACTACTCAATTATCACTTTCAACTAAAGAAGCAACAATTATAGCTCAAACTACAACAGAAGCAACCAATACAACACCTGCCTCTAATACAGCATCTACAAGTGCAACCAATATAACAACGGCCTCTAATGCAGAAAATATTAAAACTACAAGTACAAGCTCACTGACAACCACCACAAGTAACATTAGAACACCATCATGTGAGTTATGCCTAAGTATTGATGTATTCATTAAAAATAATCTAAGTGAGGCCCCATGTGTTCAGTCAGTAAGACTATCTTGGTGTGAGTTATGCCTAAGTATTGATGTATTCATTAAAAATAATCTAAGTGAGGCCCCATGTGTTCAGTCAGTAAGACTATCTTGGTTTACAGTATGTAGTATAGAGTTAATAGACTACTGGCTGTACTATAGAAGTTTTATTTGTATCTATAGCCAAGATTTTTAGTTTTGGATAAAGTAGGGAAGGGCTTACATACAGTTGTGCTCAAGAGTTTACAGAATGGCAGAATTTATGATTTCTTGACCATTTTTCAGAGAATATGAATGATAACACAAAAACTTTCTTCTTTCACTCATGGTTAGTGTTTGTCTGAAGCCATTTATTATCAATCAAGTGTTTTTACTCTTTTTAAATCATAATCTCAACAGAAACTACCCAAATGACCCTGATCAGAAGTTTACCTGCCCCAGTTCTTAATACCTTGTATTGCCCCCTTTAACATCAATGACAGCTTGAAGTCTTTCGTGGTATTTTTGGATGAGGCTCTTTATCTTCTCAGATGGTAAAGCTGCCCATTCCTCTTGGCAAAAAGCCTCCAGTTCCTGTAAATTATTGGGCTGTCTTGCATGAACGGCACGTTTGAGATCTCCCCAGAGTTGCTCAATGATATTGAGGTCAGGAGACTGATATGGCCACTCCAGAACCTTCACTTTATTCTGCTGTAGCCAATGACAGGTTGTCTTGGCCTTGTGTTTTGGATCATTGTCATGTTGGAATGTCCAAGTACGTCCCATGCACAGCTTCATGGCTGATGAATGCAAATGTTCCTACAGTATTTTTTGATAAAATACTGCATTCATCTTGCCATCAATTTTGACCAAATTTCCTGTGCCTTTGTAGCTCACACATCCCCAAAACATCAGCAATCCACCTCCGTGTTTCACAAAAGGAATGGTGTACCTTTCATCATAGGCCTTGTTGACTCTCCAAATGAAGAGTTTATGGTTGTGGCCAAAAAGCTAACTTTTGGTCTCATAACTCAAAATGACTTTGTGCCAGAAGGTTTGAGGCTTGTCTCTGTGTTGTTTGGCATATTGTATGCAGGATACTTTCTGGCATTTGTGTAGTAATTGCTTTCTTCTGGCGACTTGACCATGCAGCCCATCTTTCTTCAAGTTCCTCCTTATTGTGCATCTTGAAACAGCCACACCAAATGTTTTCAGAGAGACCTGTATCTCACCTGAAGCTATTTGTGGGTTTTTTTTTGCATCTCGAACAGTTTGGCTGGCAGTTGTGGCTGGCATTTTAGTTGGTCTACCTGACCGTGGTTTGGTTTCAACAGAACCCCTCATTTTCTACTTCTTGATTAGAGTTGTAAGACTGCTGATTGGCATTTTCAATTTCTTGGATATCTTTTTATATCCCTTTCCTGTTTTGTACAGTTCAACTACCTTTTCACGCAGATCCTTTGACAATTCTTTTGCTTTCCCCATGACTCCCTCACATGGTGAGAAGCATCTGCGGGCGCGCTCCCGTGATACAGCCGGTGGCTATAGCGCCAGTGGATGTGATTGACAGCAGCACGAGCCAATGGCTACGCTGCTTTCCATCCATCCACTCCAGCCAATCAACGGCCCGGCAGAACGGTGGAAAGGACGTCGGGGGACGAGCGCGGGACTTTCGAGGTAAGGTGAGGTAAGTAAAACGGGGGGGGGGCTGGGGGCGCAGGCACTGTCAGATGTTTTTTTACCTTAATGCATAGAATGCATTAAGTTGAAAAAACATTTACCTTTACAACCCCTTTAATGTTTGTAGTCATATCTTATAACTGTGGTCTTTCAGTCCCCTTCTTGTTCTTGTTGCCCTTCTCTGGACTCTATCTAGTTCAAGACATCCTTCCTGAGGATTGTTGACCAAAACTAGACTGCTTAACTCTTATCAGCTTAACTTTTGCTGTCTGTATCAATTGGTGAGATTTTTCTTGACTTCCTGTCCTAGATATGCAGCAGGAAATTAGAGATATTTTTTTTTTACAGAATGGGGGGAAATTCTTCACTTAGACAGCTTCACCATTAAAACGATTTCTCTTCACCTCTGTTGGCATCTGTAACATTTTAGTTTGCCCTATACCACCCTCAGAGAGGGCTGACCCACTTGTGCTCAATAGTTGGAATAGGAAGATCCTACCCGCTTTAGGAATTGAATGGATTCCGGAGAGGGTTGCTGGAGTGGAACTCACTCCCCTCTCCTGGTGTCTAGAGCGTCGGTCACCAGTATTGTCAGGTACATAAAATCACTTTCTGTCTTAGTGACAATGCCTACAAGGACAAACAGATAGGGTAAGTCTAAACCAGGGACATCGACAGCAATAAAAACTTGACAAAGGATGTAATTCTTCAACACAAACTATTAATTCCAAAATGAAAAACAAACATACACTTTAACCTGTTGCTCATCATGATCACATGACCCCTGAGGACAGCAGACGCACTGACGAAATGCGTCGGTTTACATACATGATACGACACTTCCACCATCGTGGTTGGAGCGCAGGTGGAGCGCAACTTGGCGTACCGACTCCATTTTTATGTGTTCTTAATGGAATGAGTAAATTTTTTCAAATAAACGGCTATAAGCTACACTATGGGGAGCTTCTTTTTCTGATCTACACATCTCGTTTGGCCACATCGTTGGGGAGAGACACCTGTGACAGACAGTTCATGGACTTTATTATGATTATATTGTTGCATTTACATAGTTCATTCATATTATTTGTCACATGCATATGTTTAATTTATATCACATGATTTGGTTTATTGAGTGTGGTATGAAATGTATTATTTATTTTTTTCACATTTTTAATAAATATGTTTGGCATAGGGATGTTGGTCCTTAACACCGATATTGCCCCATGGTGGTTAGGGTTTCTGTGATAAGTGTGTGTAATGAGACAAGCTCTCTCTTGATCGAGAGCCAGTGAGTCTGATTCCAAATCATGTGACCAAAGTGACAGCAAATCACAATAATCAGAAAAATTTGCCCCACCTGCTGGGATTTAATACCCAGTTAAAGGTCTGCAAGGAGGGGGAAGAAAGGGATGAAAAAAAGTATATGCTGCTGTTAGTGAGTAAAGCCATGTATATCTGGTAAATATATGGGAGCAAATCCAAAGCAATTTGTTTAGTATATTTATACTAGCTCTATCGAATCTTCTTCATACATTCGACAGACACCATAAGCCTTCAAAGACAGATTCGATCGTAATTCATGTGGATTTTCGGACGAATGCAATTTTTGAACGAAAAAGGAAATAAATAAAAACGAATTTCGGGAGTAACTAAATAAATTAAGTTTTCGGACGAAAACGAAATTCCGAAACAAAATATTTTACTCTGCACATGTCTAATATTTACTAGATCTTTAAAGTGGAAAGTCACTTAAAAGTGAAAGTTACACTCATCTTCCTCCTCTGCCACTCAGACCAGAAACAGTGTTTTATTGAGGGATAGAACTTGGATAGGTATTGTGATTATTATAGGTTGCCCATATTATGGGTTGCCCACCGGAACATACATCTTCATATATACACTCCTTTCTTTCCTCCTGCACAAAACCTGTTGCAGAAAACAGCACAGACCCAGCTGGAACACAGTTTGGTGAATCTGGCAAGTCAGATCACTCAATCAGATCAAGCAAAAAGCCCTTTGCAGGCAGGGACCGCAGGCCCGTTTGGCTGTGTAGAGAAAATTCCAGTGTCCTGCTACATTCCTGTGGCTACTGTTCCCAGCACCACCTCTTCAGGCACTGCCAGCCCACCTGGCTGCAGCTGCCCCTCTCACTAGCCCTCCTAGCTGCGTCCCACAATTCTCCCAGACTGACAAACTTAGCAGCCACCCGGCTGTCTTCTCCCTGGAGACCTCTTGGATGTGCTAGCTGGCTCCTGTTGTCCTCACTCTTGCTCCCATGCTTCTGGACAGGACTCCCCCATGTGTTATAAGAAGATCCCTCCAGTACCTGACCCCAGGCCCGAGGTCATCCCCCAGAGTAGGGCGCTACCCTCAAGGGCCAATGACAGCCTCCTCAGCACTCCATCTCCAGCTTCCACCCAAACTGCCCTTTGCTGGCATGACCCTGTATATTTTAGAGGTGCCCTCCCCCAGCCAGCCCACTTGCTGGAGCTTGGCTGGGGCCCTCATCAATACTCTAGGCAGATCCTCCTAACCTTCCTCCCATTCTTCTGGAAGTTTCTCCAAAGTTCCAGCAAGTAGGAGGAGGTGCTGCCTGATGAGTCATCCAGCCTCCTTGAGTCACTCCCACCTGACCCAGATTCAATACAGGCTTGGCTGCCAGCCAAGCCTAACAATTTACCTACACTACAAACTATATACAACCTAGCATGCTACACTAGAGGGTGCTACAAGTGGAAATCTGATTCAATGACAATTCTCCCCCTAAATTCAGAAAGACTTACATTTATGTTCTAATATTTTCCCAGGGTCACAGACAGGGAAAAAAATGTGATAGTGTTCCCTACTTCTGTTTATTCCAAACTTAAAATAGTTATAGACACACTATAAAGGAAATTTGTATTGCAAGGACATAGAAGCAGAATTGCCCATCCCTACATGATCTTAAAACGCTAGTTGCTGGGTTGTCATGCTGGTAAATTTGCAGCAATTTTGTTTGAGGCACTGACCTGGAAAAAGTATATACATAGGTAAATCTGACTTTCTAATCTGAAAATCTATATAAGATCAGAGGCAACCTATGGATGTGAATTAAATGGAAATTCTTTTTGGATGTGAACACATCTGGTTGAGTACGTTTTTTTCCTTTATAACTGAAAATGGCCAACGTCCAATGAGAACATAAAAGAATGAACCACGTAAACCAATGCCAATACCAACTATGTTTAGCCAGTTCCAGGCCCGCAGTTACAGCACTCTCCAGATCTGGCCTCACTTTCCTCTGCTGCATTTAAAAGAATAAAGCTTGGTCAAAGACTGCCCCAGCCAGTGATTGGATAGAGATGCCCCCTCCTATCAGGAAGCACCATGTGTACTGTGCAGTGTAAGAAGACCCGATTGGCTTACAGTGCGTCTTTTTCTCATGATAGACAATGTTTAAACCAACCACAATAAAGGCAAATACATCTGTTTGGTTGCTTTTTAATAAGTTTGTATTGTTTCTTCTATAGCTCTAGCATGCAAGAATGGAGGTATCTATGAAAATGGCATCTGTAAATGTTTAAGCAATTTTGAAGGAAAATTCTGTGAAACCATAAAAAACATTATAACTGTTGGTAAGTGTGGAAATAAATAGTTTATTATTTAACATACAATATATCTAACTTTGAAGTTATAGTCATGTAAACAGTTACTTAGTGTGCAGCTGAAGTCCCAATTCATTTTTTATTTTGCAAAGTGCTGTTAGCATTTAATAGGAGACACTTCCAGGAAAATCCCAATCTGCTCACTATGTTCACTGTGTTTAAGAGATTGGTGATACCTCATATCACCACCCCACTTTTTTCTCACTTTTCGCCCTTTTAACATCATCAGCAGCACCAGTAGTGAGCCCAGTTCTCACTGAAATACTTATCTCCAGTGCTGTTCCTTGCAGAAAGATCTCTTGACCACTAGATGGAGCCATTCCCTTCAGCATTCTCTTCTGAGCCCAAGATATCAAAGACCCTTCCCCTGGTGGCTCAGGCAACCCTGGAATCACAGGAGAGTGCTACCTCATGCCACCCCATCCTTGCCTTGGTTCCTCAATGTGATGAGTGATCTCACTGCCAATAGTGAGACACAGGGGCCAGCTCTTACTGCAATATTTATCCTATCTCTGGCACTGTCCCCTACATAAAGCTGCTTCTGCCACTAGATGGTACTGCTGTCTTCAGATTTCTCCAGGGAGCCCAGGGTGTCAAAGGTGCTGTCTCTTGGGGTAAAACATCTGGCCACCCTGCAGGAGAGTGTTACCTCATTCCACCCCATCTTTGTCCCAACATTGCCCCCTAAAAAATGATGAGCAGCTTCACTGGCCAACAGGGGCCAGTTTTCATTGCAATACTTATCATATCTCCATCTATATGATGCTGTCGTCTGCAGATTTCTCCTGTTAGCCCAGGGTGTCAAAGGTCCTCCCCTGGGAGCTCATCATCAGGTTGCCCTGGACCCCCAGGAGAGTACTGCCTCAGTACCTGCTCCTTTGCCTTCTTATTAGCCTTTCGATGTAATGAGCAGGTTCACTGGCCAATGCAGAGGCACAGCTGCAATGTTTATCCTATCTGCAATGCCGTCCCCTGCAGAAATTTCTCTTGGCCACTAGATGGTGCTGCTGTCTTCAGCTTTCTCCTGTTATCCCAGGGTGTCAAAGACCCTCCTCCTGGGGGCTCATCATCAGGTCACTCTAAACATACAGGTGAGTGCTGCAAAGATTGGCAGGTGATTACATGGCACTACTCCTTGCAGAATTCAGGACGTGCCCACTGCCTGCTGATGTCATAGGAGGTGGACCCATGAGCTTATGGAAGCAAAAGGAATGCACCTGGAGGGAGCAGGAAAGTATAAAGAGTTAAAGTAAAAAAAAAAAGTTGCAGAGGTCCTCCAAGGAAGCTAAAACACACTGATGATGTGGGGACAGGCCTGGAGGGTACCCTATCTGACACTCCAAGAAGTGTCAATTTTGTATCAGGGCTGCCTTTCTAAACATCTAGCTCACTGTATATCTATTTTGGTGACTTCAGCTGTTCTTTCAAAAAAATTGAGGATCAGTGTATTGGTGGGCATACACATAATTATCCAATTAAAAGATTCTTCACAGAATCAGACAAAAATATGAATTATGGAAAAGATACTTAGGGATCTATTTATATATATAAAAAAAAAAACTAGCTGTGTGCATGTCTGTAAATAGCATACATTGAAGTTTTTTCTGCTGTGTTGGCCACATCCCTATGTTATAAATTTATAAAGAATAGAATTTCCCCTATTGGGTGGGACTTTTAAGGCTCAAATAATAGTAATATTTAAAAAATCTTTACATTTTACTTAAATTCCCTAAAAGAATAGTATACAAATTGTGTAAGAAGTTTTCACATAACAGGATACCAAATCACAAAATACAATATATATATGGTTGTTGCAAATTATACGTGCAGAGATTCTAAATGTATCCGACTCGTTTTGGAGTCAGTTAGCTCCTTTTTCAGGGTTAATTCTGTAAGCAGTGTGATGTGATCTTTAGTAAAAATCACAACGTATTTGGACATGCAAAATGGTGTAAAAATCACAACATACAGTACAGTTCCTTGAAATTTTCCACATTTTATCATGTTACAGCCAAAAACATATTTTTTTTTTTGTTGGGATTTTATGTGATAGACCAACACAAAGTGGCACCTAATTGTGAAGTGGAAGGAAAATGATGAATGGTTTCCAAAATAATTTCCAAATAAATATGTGAAAAGTGTGGCATGCTTGTGTATTCAGCCCCCCTGAGTCAATAAATTGTGGAACCACCATTCACTGTAATTACAGCTGCAAGTCTTTTTGGGTATGTCTCTACCAGCTTTGCACATCTAGAGAGTGACATTTTTGCCCATTCTTCTTTGCAAAATAGCTCAAGCTCTGTCAGATTGGATGGAGAGCGTCTGTGAACAGAAATTTTCAAGTCTTGTCACAGATTCTCAATTGGATTTAGGTCTGGACTTTGACTGGGCCATTCTAACACATAGTTAGGTGAGGTTGAAAAAAGACACAAGTCCATCAAGTTCAACCTATGTGTATGACTATATGTTAGTATTACATTGTATATTTCTGTATGTTGCAGTCGTTCAGGTGCTTATTTAATAATTTTTTAAACTATTGATGCCCCCCGCTGAGACCACTGCCTGTGGTAGGGAATTCCACATCATTGCCGCTCTTACAGTAAAGAACCCTCTACCTAGTTTAAGGTTAAACCTCTTTTCTTCTAATTTTAATGAGTGGCCATGTGTCTTAAACTCCCTTCCGCAAAAAAGTTTTATTCCTATTGTGGGGTCACCAGTATTGTATTTGAAAATTGAAATCATATCCCTTCTCAAGCGTCTCTTCTCCAGAGAGAATAAGTTCAGTGCTCGCAACCTTTCTTCATAACTAATATCCTCCAGACCCTTTATTAGCTTTGTTGCCCTTCTTTGTACTCACTGCATTTCCAGTACATCCTTCATGAGGACTGGTGCCCAGAACTGGACAGCATACTCAAGCAAGGCCAGACAAGAGTCTTGTAGAACGGGAGAATTATTGCTCTATCCCTGGAGTTGATCCCCTTTTTAATGCATGCCAATATTTTGTTTTCTTTGTTAGCAGCAGCTTGGCATTGCATGCCATTGCTGAGCCTATCATCTACTAGGCTTCCCAGGACCTTTTCCATCCTAGATTCCCCCAGAGGTTTACCCTTAAGTGAGTAGATTGCATTCATATTTTTGCCACCCAAATGCATTATTTTACATTTTTCTTCATTGCCATGTAGTTGCCCACCCCATTAACTTGTTCAGATCTTTTTGCAAGGTTTCCACATCTCGTGGAGAAGTTACTGCCCTGCTTAGCTTAGTATCGTCTTCAAATACTGAGAATGAACTGTTTACCCCATCCTCCAGGTTGTTTATGAACAAATTAAACAGGACTGGTCCCAGCACAGAACCCTGGGGGACCCCACTTACCATCCATGACATTCCAAGTACTCCCCATTTATCACCATCCTCTGAACTTGCCCTTGTAGCCAGTTTTCAATCCATGTACTCACTCTATGCTCCATACCAACAGACCATAGCTTTTATCCAAACCATTCCATTGTAACTCTGGCTGTATGTTTAGGGTCGTTGTCCTGCTGGAAGGTAAACCTCTGCCCCAGTCTCAAGTCTTTTTTACAGACTCTAACAGGTTTTCTTCTAAGATTGCCCTGTATTTGGCTCCATACATCTTCCCATCAACTCTGATCAGCTTCCCTGTCCCCACTAAAGAAAAGCATCCCCACAACATGATGCTGCCACCACCATGTTTCACGGTGGGGATGGTGTGTTCAGGGTGATGTGCAGTGGTAGTTTTCCACCACATATAGCAATTTGCTTTTAGGCCAACAATTTAAATTTGGGTCTCATTTCACCTTCTTCCACATGTTTTCTGTGTCCCCCACATGACTTCTCGCAACCTTCAAATGAGACTTGTTATGACTTTCTTTCAACAATGGCTTTCTTCTTGCCACTCTTCCATAAAGGCCAGATTTGTGGAGTGTATGAGTTATGCCGCGTACCCACGACTGAACTTTCTGGCAGACGAGGTCCAACGGGATCAGTCCGTCGGACAATCCGATCGTGTGTGGGCTACTCTGATCGTTTTTTGAAAAAAAAAAACAGACGGACCTAGAAATAGAACATGTTTCAAATCTATCTGATTAACTCAATTCCGACGGACTAAAAATTGGGAAAACCGTTCGTCTGTGTGCTAGTCCGATGGACTAAATATAACGCAAGGGCAGCTATTGGCTACTGGCTATTGAACTTCCTTGTTTAGTCTGGTCATGTGTACATGGCATAATAGTTGTCCTGTGGACAGATTCCTTTATACAGAATAGTTGCCCTGTGGTCCCGCCCCCCCCTACCACGTCGTCATGTGCCGAGAGTCTGCTGAAACGAAATGCACAGCCCCTCGTTGCCCAGGCAACGTGGGAGCAGCAAGACAGCATCATCCCCAATAAGCCGGAAGCTGAAATCAGGACAGAGTGTCCCCTCGATCTTAGGACTAGCATAAAAGGGGCCACATCTCCCTAAGGGAAGAGGAGAATATATAGCTTGCCTGGAAGGAGTTTTGTTTTCCAAAAAACTGTGCTAATACTGATCATCTTCTTCAAACATAGTTCTCATCTGATCCATTTCATTATCTGGAGGTATGTAATCTGTACATTTACTATATATCACCAAATCTTGAGCCTTTCAAACGGGCCAGCAGTATATATTTATACTTCGATTAATCCATGACTTCTTCCTCGCTTTTGAGGTATACATGCTGCAATATACACTGTTCACTAAACCACTCATTTTGCTATACATAATCTTTCAACAACCATTCCAATTTAAGCATACTGCCCATATATTTATGCTGTAATGCTGCAGGGGGCTCTGGGACGGTGGTCTGAGGAGGCCTGTAATGCTGCAGAGTGCTCTGGACGGTGGTCAGAGGAGGCCTGTAATGCTGCACAGTGCTGGATGGTGGTCTCAGGCCTGAGGCATGGCCTGAAATGCACAGTGCTCTGGATGCCGCCATGCCGGTGGTCGCTGGTCAGAGGAGGCCTGTAATGCTGCACAGTGCTGGGTGGTGGTCTCGGGTCTGAGGGTTGGCCTGTAATGCACAGTACTCTGGATGCTGGTGGTCACTGGTCAGAGGAGGCCTGTAATGCTGCACAGTGCTGGGTGGTGGTCTCAGGTCTGAGGGTTGGCCTGTAATGCACAGTACTCTGGATGCTGGTGGTCACTGGTCAGAGGAGGAATGTAATGCTGCACAGTGCTGGGTGGTGGTCTCAGGTCTGAGGGTTGGCCTGTAATGCACAGTACTCTGGATGCTGGTGGTCACTGGTCAGAGGGGGAATGTAATGCTGCACAGTGCTGGGTGGTGGTCTCAGGTCTGAGGGTTGGCCTGTAATGCACACAGTACTCTGGATGCTGGTGGTTACTGGTCAGAGGAGGAATGTAATGCTGCACAGTGCTGGGTAGTGGTCTCAGGTCTGAGGGATGGCCTGTAATGCACAGTACTCTGGATGCCGGTTGCCAGAGGAGGCCTGTAATGCTGCACAGTGCTTACTGCTCTGGATGGATGATGGTCTGAGGGGAGGCCACAGGCCTGTAATTGTAATGTACGCACTCACAGTGGGTTCTTTCTGCTGTGGACTGTCATCGCCATGAATCATGAGTGGAACTCTCGTCATTGGGACTCAGGAGGCCTGTAATGCACAGTGCTGCTCTAGACGGTCGTCTGAGGACTCGGAGGCCATTTGCTTACTGGGAGTAGAAGCAGGTGGAGCACTGTGGAAACCGAAAGTTAGTTCACAAGGGTAAAGGTCCCTGCGTCACATTTTTGTTTCATCATAGTTATCGTCAGTAGACAAAAATGTGGTGTACTTTTAATTTGGTTTTCGTCACTGTAAAAATGGCGCTGACCGGGTACTTAGTGGTACTAGATATGAGAAGAGCGACCCAAGGTCAAGTTATGGGTATATGGGGTATGTCAGCCAATGGGCAGGGGTTTTCTTGGATCCAATGGCCTGCTGGGAGATCCTATATATTCGGGTGCAGTCAGGTGATCTGTGGTCTGTGCCACCTGGATGGCTGTCTGGGTGGAGGTGTGTCATATTGCCCTGACTGCTAGGCCATAGATGGGGCCTTTCCTGGGGACATCTGGCTGCTAGACTGTCTGAGGGCCTATCCAGAAGCAAGAGAGCAGCACAGAGTTGGGACTGCTGTTTGCAGTACAACCGAAAGTGATGGTTCTGCCGGCCAGAGAACCTGTCATGGTCGGAGGTAGAGGGGAAGCTGTCGCCAATAAGGAGCCAACCACCTTATTACCAGGGACCACAGTGAGTACCTCAAGCAAGTACTCAGCATTTTCACCAACCGGGGATGGTGAAGAATCGGGAAACTTCAGAGGGAATCAAGCCAGGGACCCAGTCAGCAGAGGTGACCCTTGCATAGCAGCCTTCTGTGTCAAGCCAGGGACTGAGCAGGCCAGTGGGGGTAAAGCTTGAGAGGTATCTAGAGTTCCAAGCTAGGGACCCAGCAGAGAAGTGGGGGTGATTCTTGAGGAAGATACCACCATGAAGATTAGAGGAGCTCAAGGGATTCAGTGGGAGTGTATCAGTGGGTCCAGTGAGAGACCAGGAGCTCAGTGAAAGAACTGTTATGCCACGTACACACGATTGGAATTCCGGACAGAAAAAGACTGATGATAGCTTTTCATCGGAAAATGCGACCGTGTGTATGCTCCATCGGAATTTAGCTGTCCGAATTTCCACCAGCTAAAAATTGATAGCATGTTCTCAATTTTCCAGACGGAAAAACTTTCTATCGGTAATTCTGATCGTGTGTATGCAATTCCGACACGCCAAAAATCACGCATGCTCAGATTCAACTACAAGACAGAAGCTATTGGCTACTGACTACTGAACTTCCTTTTTCTAGTCACGTTGAACGTGTTGTACGTCACCGCGTTATAAATGATTGGAATTTGATGTGTCCGTGTGTAGGTAAGACAGCTTGAGCCGACTTCCGTCGGAATTCCGTTGGAAAAACCATCAGAGCTTTTTCCGACAAGAATTCCGAACGTGTGTACTCGGCATTATATTCTGTCAATTAATCGTTCAACTACCTAAGGGTGTCCCTAACTCTCTCTAACCCAAAAAGTTTGTTGAGAGAAATAAACTTTCTTTTGCATTCAAGAAGTGCCTGGCGCCCAATAACTTTAAGTACTCTGCACCCACTATGGCTCACAACCCACCATGTACAGATGGATGTCAGCTATCCCTGGCCCTGGAGGTTCTCATTAGACCGAAGCAGGCTGGAAACATTACTACAGATACTTTTTGGCATATCCAAAAATGTTGATGTTCCCAGTACATTATCCGGCCGGCACTGCTGGGCAAGGAGTCCTCACCCATCCCACCTGTGTCCAACTTGAGTTTGGGGTATCTGTTCTCTGATAGTAATGATGGCAACTGATTGATTTTTGATTTGCTTGTTTTCTATGAGATTTATTTTTTGCTTTACCAATGTGTGACACCATTTTGAATGTCCTAATATGTTGTGATTTTACAACAGATCACATCATACTGCCTACAGAGTTATCCGTGACGAAAGAGCTAATTGACTCCAAAACACATTGAATACGTAAATAATCTCTGCATGTATAATTTGCAACAACCATATATACATTGTATTTTGTGATTTGGTATCTTGTTATATTAACATTTCCTACGCTATTTGTATACTATTCTTTTATGTAATTTAAATAAAATTTTACGATTTTAAAATATTATTATCATTTGAGCCTTAAAAATCCCACCCAAAAAACACCCATTATAGCCTTGATATAAAAGCATTGTAAATATGTTTATTTCCTATGAACATCAGCTCCAACAAGTGGCCATAATATGGTATTTTTCTGAAGTTCCTCAGTCAGGAAAATACCACATTATTGCCACTAGATGGCGTGGACGATCATAAGAAATAAACATACTAGGCAAAATACAAGGATGATGGCTGTGTGAATGCTTGAGACATTTTTTTTCTAAATAGAGTTTGTACTTTGACATTTAACTTTGATTAATTTTGAGCAAAACCAAATTATTTCAGGGAAATTATTATGCAGAAAATCTGATCATTGGAAAGTAGACAGACTGATATGATCATTAAGTGTGTGGCTCTTTGAACAATCTTTTGTATTTTCTGATCATATTTTTCTCCTGGACAGTAAATTGAATAGTTCAATTGGTTATTAAATGGTTCCATGTATGGCCCCTATAAGACAGCTACTTAAAGAGCAACTCCCACTTTTGTTGGGCTAAAAAAAAAAAAAAAAACATTTCCTCTGGGTGATCTATTTACATCGCAGGGATTTTTACAAACTTTGTTGCAGATTCCTAACTTTAGTTATTTAGAAGAAATAGCCATTTGTGCCCATGGGCAAAGCTAATGTGAACTGGAGTAACTTTATAATCATCAACTAGCTGCTGTAATTGCAGGGCTCTCATGGGGAAAATGGCAGGGCCTGCATCTCTTTAACAAAATGATTTCCCATTGAGGGTATCTCACCAAAAATTTAATTTTTGTTGTAGGAGATGCCCAAAAGATGCATCTTTGTGCAGACTTCTGGGAAAATCAGTGAGCCAATCACACAAGCAGCAAAAAAGAAAAGAAAAAAACATTGGGGGGGGGGGGGGGCGCTCTGTACACCATCTGTCAATTATCAATTATACCACAATTGTATATATACTATTTTATTTGTTCATCTGATATTTCTTCCCCATGAAAGTGGAATTACTCTTTAAGGGAGACTGACAGAAACAAGAGCTGGGAAAGAAGGTTCTTGCTGATTGGGTAGAAGTCATGGTTCTTGTGCTTGAAAAGTGGTTGTTCTTTTTAGCCTGGAGTTCTTCTTTACCTTTAACAAATCTACCATTTATACCATTGCAGATAATGGCACCACTGCGTCTTTAAATGTAGTCTTGAGAATCACCAACATGGTATTTACTGAAGATCTGAAAGATAACACATCTGAGAAATATAAGGAGTTTGAAAATTACTTAAAAAGACATGTAAGTGGATTACAGCCTTAAGAACTTATCATTAGAAGCCACATTGCATAGGTAGTGAGAACATAAGCATGACCAAATATCATTGGGCTTTTAAAGTGTATCTAAGCCAAACAAACAAAATATTATACTCTACTTGTCTAAAGTATTGGGACGCCTGATTTTGCACGCATATGAACTTTAATGGCATCCCAGTCTTAGTCCGTAGGGTTCGATGTTGAGTTGGCCCATCCTTTGCAGTTACAACAGCTTCAACTCTTCTGGGAAGGTTGTCCACAAGGTTTAGGAGTGTGTCTATGGGAATGTTCGACCATTCTTCCAGAATCGCATTTGTGAGGGCTGGCTTGCATTCTCTGCACTAATTCACCCCAAAGGTGTTCTATCTAGTTGAGGTCAGTCAAGTTCCTCCACCCCAAACTCACTTATCTATGTCTTTTACATAGTTACATAGTTACATAGTTAGTCAAGTTGAAAAAACACACAAGGCCATCCAGTTCAGCCATAAAATAAATAAATAAATAAATAAATAAAATAAAATATATCATACAATCCCATATACCCAATCCTATACCCACAATTGATCCAGAGGAAGGCGAACCCCCCCCCCCCCCCCCAGAAAAGCAGGATTCAATTTGCTACAGTAGGGAAAAAAATCCTTCCTGACCCCAGAGAGGCAATCGGATTTTCCCTGAATCAACTTTACCTATAAATTTTAGTACCCAGTTATATTATTTACATTTAGGAAAGAAACCAGGCCTTTCTTAAAGCGGTGTTCCAGCCGTAAACATTTTTTTTTTAAAAAGTCAGCAGCTACAAACATTGTAGCTGCTGACTTTTAATAAGGACACTTACTTGTTCAGGGCACCCGTGATGTTGGGCGATCCGTCCCTCGTATCTTGTCCTGGTGCCGCCATCCTTACTAAGGTAAACAGGCTGTGGAGCCTTACGGTTTCGCTGCCCATTTCCTACTGCGCATGTGCGCGTCCCCCCATGATTTCTGAATGGGTGGCTGTCTTCTGTGACGCACACAGGTCCCAGAAGCCACCGTGCCCAAACTTCCCAGAAATCAACGTGAGGAGGAGAAGACTGAAGATCCCCGCACAATAGGAAGTGGCAGATTAGGACGATCTGCCTAGCAACAAGTTTTTTTCTTGCATTTGTATGTATGTGTTTTTTTTTTCAGGGTGGACCTCCACTTTAATGCAATCTACTGAGCTGGATAGAACCACCTCTGGAGCGAGTCTATTTCCCATTTTCACGGCTCTTACTGTGAAGAAACCTTTCTGTATTTGGAGATGAAATCTCTTTTCTTCTAGATGTAAAGAGTGTCCCCGTGTCCTTTGTATTGACCGTAAAGTGAATAACTCAACACCACTATATGGACCCCTTATATATTTATACATGGTTATCATATCCCCCCTTAATCTCCTCTTCTCAACAGTGAATACATTTAGTTCCTCTAATCTTTCCTCATAGCTGAGCTCCTTCATGCCTCCTACCAGTTTGGTTGCCCTTCTCTGCACTTTCTCCAGTTCCCCAATATCCTTTTTGAGAACTGGTGCCCAAAACTGAACTGCATATTCCAGATGAGGTCTTACTAATGATTTGTACAGGGGAAAAATAATCTTTCTCTCTGGAGTCATACCTCTCTTAACACAAAAAAGGACTTTGCTCACTTTGGAAACCGCAGCTTGGCATTGCATGCTATTATTAAGCTTATGATCTACCAAAACCCCCAGATCCTTCTCCACCATTGATTCCCCCAATTGTATTCCCCCTAGTATGTATGATGCATGCATAGGTGTGCACAGACTATTGCATTGGGGTGTGCACCCCAAAGCTCTGATGGTGGGAGACAGTTGATTGGGAGCCTATTACTTTACATCCTAAGTATCGCTGTAATGTGTCCCTACAGTTGAACCCAGCCTTTAATATAATAGGGGCAATTACACTGGCTGCCGGTACCCTAACCACCCACCTGGTGTAACCCCTGGATAATGCTAATGCACATGGGGTGATTAGGGTGTGCCCAGGCACCTGTGCGCACACCTATGGATGCATGCATATTCTTAGCCCCCAAGTGCATAACTTTACATTTATCAACATTAAACCTCATCTGTCACATCGTCTTTATGGACCTTGCTTTGTGCACAGTCTTGTTGGAAAAGGAAGGGGCCATTCCCAAACTGCTCCCACAAAGTGGGAGCATGAAATTGTCCAAAATGTCATCCAACATCAGTGCCTGACCTCACAAATGCGTTTTTGAAAGAATGGTCTAACATTCCCATAGACACACTCCTAAACCTTGGTCTTATTTGGTCTGTGGGAAAATTATAGGCTCCTTTCACACGGGCTGTCCGATCAGGTCCACCTATCATTTTTTTCAGGCAGACCTGAGCAGATCCTCCAGTCTCTTCTATGGAGCTGCGCTGCCACCATCCAATCCGATCCTGTCCACCAAAAACAGACGTATGGTCCTATTCCCCATCCATCTGGTGGCTCAGGTCAGATGGCATAGATTGGAAACAGACAGGCGGTTTGTTTCCAACTGATAGCCCCCTAGAGGAGAGTGGGCTGTGTCCCTGTCCACTCTGCGTAGCAATAATTGAAAACTGATCACACCTGATGTACTGATAGCCTATATCATTTCTTGAGGCCCTGACATGCCAGAACAGTACAAATACCCCCCCAAATGACCCATTTTTGGAAAGTAGACATTCCAAAGTATTTAGTAAGAGGCATGATGAGTTTTTTTAAGGTTTAATTTTTTTACCACAATCCTTTTTTTTTCACAAAATTATAATATTAACAATTTCTTTCTCCCACATGTTATAGGCATACTTGCAACTACACCCCAAAATTCATTCTGCTACTCCTCCTGAGGAAGGGGATACCACACGTGTGAGACTTTTTCACAGCCTAGCCACATTCAGAGGCCCAACATGCAGGGAGCACCATCAGGTGTTCTAAGGACATAAATTACACATCTAATTTCTTGACTTCACTTTTGAAGGCCCTGAAGCCCCAGGACAATTAAATTACCCACAAAGTGACCCCATTTTGGAACGAAAACACCAACATTTAAAGTATATTCCAAGAGGCATAATGAATATTTGTGGAAAGAAAATTAATTTATTGTCTTTTCTTTTCACAAAGTTGTCCATTTATAAGATATTTCTAACACACAGTATGTACATACCAATAATTAAACTTCAAAATACATTCTGCTGCTCCTACTGAGTATAGCAATATCACATGTGTGAGACTTTTTCACAGCCTGGCCACATACAGAGGCCCAAAATCCAAGTAGCACCTTCAGGCATTCTAGTGGCATTAATTAAACATTTAATTTCCTGACTATCTATCATATTTTGAAGGCCCTGAAGCACCAGGACAGTGAAATTACCCACAAAATTACCACGTTTTGGAAAGCAAACACCCCAATGTATATTCTATGAGGCATAATGAGTCTTTTGAACATGTAATTTTTTTCCACAAGTTTTTAGAATATATGGAAAGAAAATTAAAACATATTTTTTATACACAAAGTTGTCAATTTATAAGATATTTCTAACACATAGCATGTACCTACCAAAAATTATATCCCAAAATACATTTAGCTACTCCTGGCCACTCACAGAGGCCCAACATCCATGTAATACATCCAGACATGCTAGGAACATAAATTACACATCTAATTTCCTGACTACCTAACACATAATTTGAAGGCCCTGGAGCACCAGAACAGTGAAAACACCCACAAAATGACCACATTTTGGAAAGCAAACACTCCAATGTATTTTCTAAAAAGCATAATGAATCTTTTGAACATTAAATTTTTCACCACAAGTTTTTGTAAAATGTGGAATGGAAATGTATTTAACACAAAGTTGTCAATCTATAAGATATTTTTAACAAATAGCATTAATAGCATTAATATACCAAGAATTACACCCCAAAAGACATTCTGCTACTCCTCCTGATTATGGGATTATGTAAACAAATGATTACCTGTGGTTTGAGGAAAGCATTGGTCCAGAAAGCAGGTACAGCTGGGTAATTACAGGCAGCAGGCAGAGATATGATCAGAACAGCCAAAGTATCTGTCCTGGCAGGAGGCAGGAACATGGCCCCTAAAAGGTCCAGGGTCAGTACAGAGATATGGTCGCACAGCCAAAGTATTGTTCCAGGCAGCAGGCAGGAACATCAGGCTTAGAGCCTTGGTCAGGTAAGACCTGGGCACAGGGGTAGAGGCTTCTTCCCACCTGACCTCCAGACTCCAGATCCTGATCTGAGAATTACAAAACTCACTGAAAAACAAAAACATGTTTTTCTGCTCCTTACATCATAGTTACCAACATTGTAAGAAAAAAAATTGGGATACTTTTTTGGTAGTAGGCAGAGTTGTGTTATAATTAGGGGGCGGGGCATGCGGTTATAGGCGTGGCATAGGAAAAGGATAAAATTTGTTGCGCTGCGGCAAAATATGGGTGTGGTTTACGCTAAATAGTGGGAGTGGCTTACATGGGGCTTGGCTCAAAGGGGTGTAGTTAGTAGTGATGGACGAACTTCCGACGGGACGTTTCGCGAAAGCGAAATGCGAACGGACCCAAACGTTCGCGAAACCGAACGTTCGCCGCGGGCCCCATTGACTTCAATGGGAGGCGAACTTTGCAAACCTTCATGTCGAATTTGCGGCCACGTGGTAATTATTAGGGGGTAAAACGTAGTCCCACCATCTGGACAATGACATAATACATGTATGAGGTGAATTTGGGATCGATAACTACAAGCATTTTTATTTTATTTGGGAAATTGTTCTAACAATTCAGGACTATGGAGCTAATGAAGGCAATGGAGGAGAGGGAAGGTCAGGGACCAGGGTAGGCAAAGAAGAGGGTGCAGGAGATGATCACCAGCAGCGTGACATACCGGAATGACACATGCACCGTGATAGAGGCATCTGACAGCAGCACCGTAATACAGAGCACTGACAGCAGCACCGTGACATACAGCGCTGACAGCAGCACCGTGACATACAGCGCTGACAGCAGCACCGTGACATACAGCGCTGACAGCAGCACCGTGACATACAGCGCTGACAGCAGCACCGTGACATACAGCGCTGACAGCAGCACCGTGACATACAGCGCTGACAGCAGCACCGTGACATACAGCGCTGACAGCAGCACCGTGACATACAGCGCTGACAGCAGCACCGTGACATACAGCGCTGACAGCAGCACCGTGACATACAGCGCTGACAGCAGCACCGTGACATACAGCACTGACAGCAGCACCGTAAGCAGCCCCAGGAGGAAGTCAGCACAGCACAGGGATGGTGTGATCCCCTCATAATAAGAACCCCCAGGAGGAAGTCAGCACAGCACAGGGATAGTGTGATCCCTTCATAATAAGAACCCCCAGGAGGAAGTCAGCACAGCACAGGGATATCATAAGCAGCCCCAGTAGAAATATGACACCGCTCAACCTCTTCAAAGAGGAGGGTAGGGGCATATAGTACGGTGTGCTTTTTTGGGTCAAGGAAGTGAGCCAAATGAATTAAGAAGGTCTGTGTGCTTGATTAAAAAAATAGTTTATAGACATATACATGGTCTACTGGTCACATGTGTTGAATTCCTCCGAGATCCATGCCTCATTCATTTTTAGAAATGTGAGGTAGTTAACACTGTGGTGAGCTAGGCGAGTACGCTTATCGGTCACAATCCCCCCTGCTGCGCTGAACGTCCTTTCGGACAGGACACTGGATGAGGGGCAAGCCAACAGTTCGATTGCAAATTGGGCAAGCTCTGGCCAGAGGTCAAGCCTGCCCACCCAGTAGTCTAGGGGTTCATCACTCCTCAGAGCGTCCACATCGGCCGTTAACCCAATGTAGTCGGACACCTGACGGTCTAGGCGTTCCCTGATGCTGGATCCGGATGACACCTGTCGATGGGTCGGCTGAAAGAATGACCTCATATCCGAAGTCACCAACACATCTTCAAACCGGCCTCTTCTTGCAGGCGCTGTTGGATTGGTACCCGCAAATCCTTCTCTGGGAGTGGGAATTGCTCCTCTGCCAGCGCACGCAAAAGCAGAATGCAGCATTTCTCGAAGCAAGGCCTGGAAGTGCTGCATTCTGACAGCCCTCTGCGACGGCGGTAACATTTCCGCCATTTTGTGTTTGTACCGGGGGTCTAAGTACGTTGCCACCCAGTACTGGTCCTTGACCCTCATGCTTTTTATACGGGGGTCCCTATTAAAACACTGGAGCATGAAGGCCCCCATTTGCACTAAAGTGGAAGCGGTGTGGTGGCCTGGCTCCTGCTCATCATCCAGGATAATGTCGTCCTCTTCATTCTCCTCTCCCCATCCTCGCACAACAGGGATCCCAGAAAGGTTTAAAGCATGCTCTTCTTGCTCCTGCTCATCCGCCCCGGCACCATCCTCCTCTGACTCCTCATCAGACTCCTGTTGTTGACTTGTCTCAGATAGAGTAGCCCCCCCTGGGAATTCATCCAGCATTGCGACTTCCTCATCTTCCCGCTCCTGCTCCTCCACAGCCTGATCAATGACACGACGCAATGCACGCTCCAGAAAGAAGGCATAAGGTACCATGTCACTGATGGCGCCATGGCTGCGACTGACCAGTTTGGTGATCTCCTCAAATGGCCGCAGAAGTCTGCATGTGTCGCGCATGAGCAGCCACTGGCGCGGTGAAAAAAAACCCAGCTCCCCAGAACCGTTTCTTTCGCAGAGTTCATACAGGTAGACGTTAACTGCACGTTTCTGCTGGAGCAGCCTATCAAGCATATAGAAGGTTGAGTTCCATCGCGTCGGGCAATCGCAAATAAGACGTCTGACCGGCAGATGGTGTCGCCGCTGAATGTCAGCAAGGCGAGCCATGGCCGTGTAAGATCTTCTGAAATGGGCCGAGATTTTCCTTGCCTGCCGCAAGATGTCCTGGACCCCAGGGTATTTGACAAGGAATCGCTGCACGACCAAGTTTAAGACGTGTGCCATGCACGGCACGTGCGTGATTTTGCCCTGTTTCAATGCGCTAAGCAGATTGGCACCGTTGTCACACACCACTTTACCAACTGTCAAATTGAGCGGTGTTAGCCACTCATCTGCCTGTGAACGCAAAGCTGAAAGGAGTGCCGGGCCAGTGTGGCTCTTTGCTTCCAGGCACAACAGACGCAGCACGGCATGGCAACGTCTCACCTGGCATGTGGAATAGGTTCTGGGGAGCTTGGGCGGTGCAGTGGAAGAGACGCTAGCAGCGGAAAAGGAGGAGGCAGCTGAGGAGGAGAGGGAGGAGGATGGAGTAGGAGGAGGAGAAGAAGAGTCAGGCCTGCATGCAATCCGTGGCGGTAAAACCAAATCTACACGGGTGCCACGGGTTACATGCTTGACGGCCGTCAGAAGGTTCACCCAGTGGGCAGTAAAACTGATATACCTTCCCTGCCCGTGTTTGCTAGACCACGTGTCTGTGGTCAGATGTATCTTGGCACCGACACTGTGTGCCAGAGATACATTCACTTGCCGCTGAACATGGCCATATAGCTCTGGGATGCCCTTCTCTGAGAAATACTTCCTTCCTGGGACCTTCCATTGTGGTGTTCCAATGGCCACAAATTTGCGAAAGGCCTCCGAGTCCACCAGTTTATATGGCAGTAGTTGGCGGGCTATGAGTTCTGACAAGCCAGCCGCCAACCGTTGGGCAAGAGGGTTATCCGGCGTCATCATTTTTTTACGCTCAAACATTAGGCCCACGGAAGCCTGCCTTTTTGCAGAAAAATGTGAGCTTGGCGTGATGGAAGGTGGAGTGGAGGACAATTGTGAGGAGAGAGGAGAAGGAGAAGTAGAAGACGAGGCTGGACGGTGAGAGCCTGCAGTGTGGCTTTGTGTGTTCCGTTGCTCCCACTGGGCTCGGTGATGGCTGCTCATGTGCCTTCTTAAGGCGGTCGTCCCTAGGTGAGTATTGGGCTTACCGCGACTAACGCGTTGACTGCAAAGATTGCAGATGGCAACGCTATTGTCAGCAGCGGACACGTTAAAAAAAGCCCACACTGCGGAGCCATGTGCCGGTGTCCTGGGAGCGCCAGATGTGACCGTACATGGTCGATGACTCGCTCCTGATACATTTGCAGTCTGCTTTGTCCCTGCTGTGCAATGTAAGTCATTGCTGCTTCTCCTCCCTATCTGCTGGTCCATATCTCCCTCTGAACTCCCCTCCTCTTCCTCTCTTGTGGGCACCCACGTGACATCACTAGACACGTCATCATCAACGTCACCTTCCCCACCGCTATAAGTAGAGATCTCGGAGTAGGCAGCAACACCGGGGACCAACCTCCTCCTTGGGCTGATCTGGGTACTGGCGTCAGACTGCTGAGTAGCGCTTGTTGCTACCTCCTCTTCCTGATCCAATACCAAGAGTGGCTGCGCATCAGAAATGTCCTCTTGATATGGATCGGAAAATAATTCCAGTGACTCAAGCGGAAGGTATGTGGTGGTGGTGGTGGTGGTCGTGTTGTTGGTGGTAGTGTCTTTGGGGGTGCACATAGCAGAGAGTGAAGAAGAGGGTGCAGATCGAGAGGATGAGGAGGGTGCAGAAGAGTAAGGCTGAGCGAGCCACTCAACCAAGTCTGGTGCATCCTTTAAAGTAATTGAACGCACCTTCTGCAACTTCCCACTTTGGCTCAAGCCTGTTGCTCCTGCCCTACCCCTACCACCCCTGCGGAAGGGCCTGCCTCTTCCTCTGCCTGTCATTTTTTAAATGACCCTGTGACAAAACTCTTAGTCCCTATACCGATGAAGGACTGCTGCAGTATAGGGCAGCGGTCAGCAGTGGTGCACGTCAACCCTATCTATTGTGGACCGATAGCGGTCCTTACAGAACAGCAGACTGTACCGCACTCAAGCCTATGTACCGTAGCACCCTATACCAAGTTACCAGTCCTTATAAGAACTTTTGTGGACCAAGCAGGTTGTGTATTAGTGTTTAGCAGACTGTACGTCAGTCCCTATACCGCTGAAGGACTGCTGCAGTATAGGGCAGCGGTCAGCAGTGGTGCACGTCAACCCTATCTATTGTGGACCGATAGCGGTCCTTACAGAACAGCAGACTGTACCGCACTCAAGCCTATGTACCGTAGCACCCTATACCAAGTTACCAGTCCTTATAAGAACTTTTGTGGACCAAGCAGGTTGTGTATTAGTGTTTAGCAGACTGTACGTCAGTCCCTATACCGCTGAAGGACTGCTGCAGTATAGGGCAGCGGTCAGCAGTGGTGCACGTCAACCCTATCTATTGTGGACCGATAGCGGTCCTTACAGAACAGCAGACTGTACCGCACTCAAGCCTATGTACCGTAGCACCCTATACCAAGTTACCAGTCCTTATAAGAACTTTTGTGGAACAAGCAGGTTGTGTGTTAGTGATTAGCAGACTGTACGTCAGTCCCTATACCGCTGAAGGACTGCTGCAGTATAGGTGAGCGGTCAGCAGTGGTGCACGTCAACCCTATCTATTGTGGACCTATAGCGGTCCTTACAGAACAGCAGACTGTACCGCACTCAAGCCTATGTACCGTAGCACCCTATACCAAGTTACCAGTCCTTATAAGAACTTTTGTGGACCAAGCAGGTTGTGTATTAGTGTTTAGCAGACTGTACGTCAGTCCCTATACCGCTGAAGGACTGCTGCAGTATAGGGCAGCGGTCAGCAGTGGTGCACGTCAACCCTATCTATTGTGGACCGATAGCGGTCCTTACAGAACAGCAGACTGTACCGCACTCAAGCCTATGTACCGTAGCACCCTATACCAAGTTACCAGTCCTTATAAGAACTTTTGTGGAACAAGCAGGTTGTGTGTTAGTGATTAGCAGACTGTACGTCAGTCCCTATACCGCTGAAGGACTGCTGCAGTATAGGTGAGCGGTCAGCAGTGGTGCACGTCAACCCTATCTATTGTGGACCGATAGCGGTCCTTACAGAACAGCAGACTGTACCGCACTCAAGCCTATGTACCGTAGCACCCTATACCAAGTTACCAGTCCTTATAAGAACTTTTGTGGACCAAGCAGGTTGTGTATTAGTGTTTAGCAGACTGTACGTCAGTCCCTATACCGCTGAAGGACTGCTGCAGTATAGGGCAGCGGTCAGCAGTGGTGCACGTCAACCCTATCTATTGTGGACCGATAGCGGTCCTTACAGAACAGCAGACTGTACCGCACTCAAGCCTATGTACCGTAGCACCCTATACCAAGTTACCAGTCCTTATAAGAACTTTTGTGGAACAAGCAGGTTGTGTGTTAGTGATTAGCAGACTGTACGTCAGTCCCTATACCGCTGAAGGACTGCTGCAGTATAGGTGAGCGGTCAGCAGTGGTGCACGTCAACCCTATCTATTGTGGACCTATAGCGGTCCTTACAGAACAGCAGACTGTACCGCACTCAAGCCTATGTACCGTAGCACCCTATACCAAGTTACCAGTCCTTATAAGAACTTTTGTGGACCAAGCAGGTTGTGTATTAGTGTTTAGCAGACTGTACGTCAGTCCCTATACCGCTGAAGGACTGCTGCAGTATAGGGCAGCGGTCAGCAGTGGTGCACGTCAACCCTATCTATTGTGGACCGATAGCGGTCCTTACAGAACAGCAGACTGTACCGCACTCAAGCCTATGTACCGTAGCACCCTATACCAAGTTACCAGTCCTTATAAGAACTTTTGTGGACCAAGCAGGTTGTGTATTAGTGTTTAGCAGACTGTACGTCAGTCCCTATACCGCTGAAGGACTGCTGCAGTATAGGGCAGCGGTCAGCAGTGGTGCACGTCAACCCTATCTATTGTGGACCGATAGCGGTCCTTACAGAACAGCAGACTGTACCGCACTCAAGCCTATGTACCGTAGCACCCTATACCAAGTTACCAGTCCTTATAAGAACTTTTGTGGAACAAGCAGGTTGTGTGTTAGTGATTAGCAGACTGTACGTCAGTCCCTATACCGCTGAAGGACTGCTGCAGTATAGGGCAGCGGTCAGCAGTGGTGCACGTCAACCCTATCTATTGTGGACCGATAGCGGTCCTTACAGAACAGCAGACTGTACCGCACTCAAGCCTATGTACCGTAGCACCCTATACCAAGTTACCAGTCCTTATAAGAACTTTTGTGGAACAAGCAGGTTGTGTGTTAGTGATTAGCAGACTGTACGTCAGTCCCTATACCGCTGAAGGACTGCTGCAGTATAGGGCAGCGGTCAGCAGTGGTGCACGTCAACCCTATCTATTGTGGACCGATAGCGGTCCTTACAGAACAGCAGACTGTACCGCACTCAAGCCTATGTACCGTAGCACCCTATACCAAGTTACCAGTCCTTATAAGAACTTTTGTGGAACAAGTGAGTTGTGAATGTTTAGCAGACTGCAGCAGAAGGGCAGCAGTCAAGTATAATATCCTTTCTATATTTGGAAGAAAGAATATTATACATGTACAAGCCTATTACTGTACCACTGATACCAGTCCTGAAAAGAACCTTTGTGGAACTAATAATAACAGCAAGTCTTTAAAATTACCCTCACTGCCTGACAACACTGCTTCCTTCCTGTCCCTATACAAATTGGCAAAAAAAGAGAACGATTAGTGGTTACTGGAACAGCTCTTTTGTGGACCTTGATAGTAACAGCTAATGATGATGATGATGATGATGATGATGAAAGACTAATCTGGCTGTCCCTGTAGCATACACCGTCCTTTCCCTTTCTCTAAACTAACAAAAGACACTCAGGCTGCTGCAAGAATCAGCAGCACAGCAAACCTATCAACACCTAACACCTATACCAGTCCTGAAAAGAACTTTTGTGTACCAAATAGCTAGTGGTTTATCTCTCCCTACTCCACACAGGAACCTGTCCCTATCGTAACAGAAGAAAGAATGTAAAATGGCCACCGGATCGGGTGTATTTATAGGTTAGGGGGAATGTACAAGTGTCCATGTGCTGTCATGTCTCAATTGGCTGTCCTGTATCACATGATAAACGTGTCACCAAAGGTTAAAGTTCTTGTATACATTAAACACGTAAGTCCGCCGCGGCGAACGACGGAAAAAGGCGTTCGAACGTGCGGACCGCGAATGTCGGAAATTCGCCGCGAAACGACCGCCGGGCGAACCGTTCGGCCATCACTAGTAGTTAGCGTCTGAGATGAATGCGGGATGGATAGGGAAAGGTTAAGGTAAAGGGGGGGGTGGAGGGATGGAGAGACAGCAGCCCCCCGATCCTACACCACAATAGCAATGTGTTTTCCAGAGTTTGACAATCAGCAGATAAAGATACTCCAAATACCTGGTGTTAGCGCTTCAATCATGCCGGTGCCATGATTGTTATGGTGTCAGGATGATTGAAGCGTATTATTTCTATTATTACATTGTAATATGAAATGAAATCATTCAACTCACCATAATGCCGAATCAGTGGGAGCCCTGAGCACGTCACTAGCCACGTTGCCTGCCACCAGATGCCATCAGGTGCCCCATCAGAGCAGCCTTCCTCACATTTGGTGTCCATCAGAGCAGCCTTCCTCACATCTGGTGTCCATCAGAGCAGACTTCCTAACATCTGGTGCCCCTCTGACATCCAGACTCACTGGCGCCCCCTCTGTGGAGAGGGGGCCTCTCCACAGACTGGTCCCCTCTGACATCCACAGACTGGCCCCCTCTGACATCCACAGACTGGCCCCCTCTGACATCCACAGACGGGCCCCCTCTGACATCCACAGATGGGCCCCCTCTGACATCCACAGATGGGCCCCCTCTGACATGACATCCCATCCACAGACTGGCCCCTTCTGACAGATCCCATCCGCAGATTGGCCCCCTCTGACAGATCCCATCCACAGACTGGCCCCCTCTGACATGACATCCCATCCACAGACTGGCCCCCTCTGACAGATCCCATCCGCAGACTGGCCCCCTCTGACATGACATCCCATCCACAGACTGGCCCCCTCTGACAGATCCCATCCGCAGACTGGCCCCCTCTGACATGAGATCCCATCCGCAGACTCGCTCCCTCTGACATGACATCCCATCCACAGACTGGCCCCCTCTGACGTGACATCCCATCCACAGACTGGCCCCTCTGACATGACATCCCATCCACAGACTGGCCCCCTCTGACATCCCATCCACAGACTGGCCCCCTCTGACATCCCATCCACAGACTGGCCCCCTCTGACATCCCATCCACAGATTGGCCCCCTCTGACATCCCATCCACAGACTGGCCCCCTCTGACATCCCATCCACAGACTGGCCCCCTCTGACATGACATCCCATCCACAGACTGGCCCACTCTAACAAGACATCCCATCCACAGACTGGCCCCCTCTGACATGACATCCCATCCACAGACTGGCCCCCTCTGACATGACATCCCATCCACAGACTGGCCCCCTCTGACATCCCATCCACAGACTGGCCCCCTCTGACATCCCATCCACAGACTGGCCCCCTCTGACATCCCATCCACAGACTGGCCCCCTCTGACATCCCATCCACAGACTGGCCCCCTCTGACATCCCATCCACAGATTGGCCCCCTCTGACATCCCATCTACAGACTGGCCCCCTCTGACATGACATCCCATCCACAGACTGGCCCCCTCTGACATCCCATTCACAGACTGCCCGCCCTTTTGACATGACATCCCCTCAACAGACTGCCCCCCCTCTGACATGACATCCCATTCACAGACTGCCCCCCCTCTGACATGACATCCCATTCACAGACTGCCCCCTCTCTGACATGACATCCCATTCACAGACTGCCCCCCCCTCTGACATGACATCCCATTCACAGACTGCCCCCCCTCTGACATGACATCTCATCCACAGACTGGCCCCCTCTGACATCCCATCCACAGACTGCCCCCTCTGACATGATATCCCATCCACAGACTGGCCCCCTCTGACATGACATCCCATCCATAGACTGCCCCCCCCTGACATGACATCCCATCCACAGACTGCCCCATCTGCCATCCCATCCACAGACTGCCCCCTCTGCCATCGCCCATCCACAGACTGCCCCCTCTGCCATCGCCCATCCACAGACTGCCCCCTCGGCCACCCCATCCACAGACTGGCCCCCTACATACCTTCCTTCACGTTGCCGTGCGGTGACTAACTTTGAACTGTGGCACCACAGGTTCTCTATTGAAGACCAGCTTCTGGTCTTCTTAAAAATGGCGGCCGGCGGAGACATTGTCTCTGCCGGCTGCGGACCTCTAGCGGCCGGCGGGAAAAAAATGGGAAATTCAATTTCCCGGGACAAACCAAATTTCCCGGGACATTTCCCGGGACAAAATTAATTTGGGACAAATGTCCTAATCCCGGGAATGTCCCAGGAAATTCAGGACAGTTGGCAACTATGTTACATATGTGAAACCCCTGTTGTATCTCACAGTGGCAGGGCAAAGGATTAGCGACAAGTGGCAAGCAAAAAAAATGGTCAAATAACAAGCCAAGATCACTGCAGGTAGAAGGCAGAAATATGGTTGATAAACAATCCAGACAACAGGCAGAAGCATAGTCGATAAATTGGCCAGGGTCAGTTCAGGTGGAAGGCAGAGATGTGGTAGATAAACAATGCAGATGGCAGACGGAGGCATAGTTAATAAACAGGCCAGGGTCAGTTAAGGTGAGAGGAAATGGCAAGGTTGGTTGAGGCATCAGGCAAATAATCTGCACAGATATTGAAAACGGGGAAATGGCAGGCTGTTAATGGCGGGTTAATAATTTTGTGACGCATGACAACATCGGAAATGGTCTCTGATGCATATGCCTAGTTGGGAGAGACATTGGGGACAATGAAAACTGGCATCTCTTCTAATTCCCCCTCTGCTGCATACCCAACATAATTTTTGGCATCTTCGGCCTGCTTCTGTTGGTGGAATGCTCTCACTGAAATGGTGCTCGTGAAGTCTGCAGAATCAGAATGAAGAATCAAAGTGAAGGTTTTCTGAGGTGGGGGGATCTTTGCTGTTAAATGAGGGATGTGTAGATTTGTTCTATAAATTTGAGGAACGTGGTGGGTCTTTCCATGGATTTAGTGTAGGTGACACAAGACTTGATGTTTCCCTCCTTTCCAGCCTTGTGTTCAACCAAAACTTTGTGGGAAGCCCTTCCCATTTTGTCAAGTGGCACAAGGCCAAGGTTTTCTCATGGGACAGGTGGTACAAAAGGGGCAGACTATTATAGAAACTGTCTACGTAGATATAATAACTTTCTGGAAAATGCATACAAATTTCCTGCGGCTCTTTCACAAAGCTTGTTTATCTTTACTCCATATCTGGCCCTTTATGCTGGGAATGTATTGCTTGATTCCAAACCAGCCAGTGAAGCGGACAAAGTACTCATCCACACATATGTTTTGATCAGGGACATAAACTTCAGCAAATCTCTGGGGAAAAAATAATTAAGTGGGCAAATTTTGTATCTTTTTTTGGGATGATCTTGGGGAGGGCACTGGGTATTGTCACTGAAATGAAGGAAGTGTATGATCATCTCATAGCGTGACCTGGGTATTACAGCAGAATAAATGGGCATGTGATGGATGGGGTGGGTGGACCAGTAAGCATGTCCTTAATTTTGTTTTTTAAGCCCCATGTTAAAGATGAGGCCCCATAAAAACGACTCCAATGTAAAATGTCTTCATTTAAATGGGCATAGGATGAACTGGGGTTGTGAGCATTATACTGTTGAGCAAAAAGATTGGTCTGGTCCACAAGTAACTAAGTAAATTTTCAGGCAAAAAAAAACATTTCTGAAAAAGTTTAGTGTTGTTGAGTTGGAAGGCAGCCATGTTGGGATGTCAAGATCATTTAGGAAGTATGTTTGGGCCCTGATTCCTAGATATGTGATATCCCAGTGCTGGTACTGGGCCTTTCATCTTGGGGTCTAGCGCTGTTGGGGTTTGCCGATTGACCATTGGGGTGTATAGCGCTGTTAGGGGCTGCCTGGTTTTCAGAGCGTCGTATCTTATTAGGAGGGACTCTTTCCTTCTCTGATTTGGTAGCAGATCCACTACTTTCAATGGGTTCATACACCGAATCTGAATTGGACTGTGAGAGCTCCCCGCTGCTCTTATCAGTCATACTGTGGATTTTGAAATGTCTCCTCACTAATGAAAACTTTTTTGGACATGGCCGGCTCTGGTGACACTGGGAGAGGTAGACTGCTAATGTGCAATGGGTACTCTGCTGATGGTGGCTGTGTGACGAGTACACTGCTGATGGGCACTGATTGCTGATGCGCGACAGGTGCACTGATTGGCGACAAGTGCACTGCTATACACGCTATACGATCCAAGAAGAATGTTAGGGAGTGGCAGGTGTGCAAGCCGCATGAATGAGCTGAAGACTCTGGGTCACATGACATGATGACGTCAATGCATTTCACTCACTGGGTGACGTGAGCTTCATCAGGACACTGTGGGAATCCATTCATGGGCTTAAATGGGAACTAAATTTCTTCCCCTTTGAAGTTTTCCCTCCACTGCTCACCGCAGTATTAAAGGGCCCACATCATGCTAATTGGTACACAAGAAAATTGTATATATGGATGTGTATATTTTGTCAACAATTTCGTCTTCTGATGGCCTTAAAGTAAAAGGTTTTTCTGCCCTCACCCTATCCAACTGCAGGGGGGACTTTGATACAGTCCTCTGGCGGAAGGAAAGAGTGGATTTATTCATTTACGAACAATGGTTCCTAAAGGGCTCAACACTGAGCCCAGCTTGCAGGTGTTCTCTGATCCCTAAATTGGATTTGCTGTCATGGAATCAATTTCAATTTGATTAATTCAATCTTCCCATTCTTACCCTGAGTCTCCTCTATCGCCTGCCTGTTTTAAAATTAAACTTATTTTTTTTTATATATATATTTTGGTATTTGCATCTATTGTAGGTGTTACTTTTGATTGTCTGGTTGAATTTTTTAGCCTGATACAAAGAATATTTTCTTCTCTTTTAGTAAGCTTTCTAAGCATTCTAATAAAAATATACACATACATCTATACAATTTGCTTGTATCCCAATTTGCATGATGTGGGCCCTTTAATACTGCGGTGAGCAGTGGGGGGAAAACTTCAAAGGGGAGGAGATTTACTTCCCAATTTAAGCCTGTGAATGGATTCCCACAGTGTCCTGATGAAGCTCACATGACCCAGTGAGTGAAACGCATTGACATCATCATGTCATATGACCCAGTGTCTTCAGCTTATTGCACACCTGCCGCTCCATATCATTCCTCTTGTATCGTATAGTGGCAGCAAGGATTCACTACTCGGCATCAGCTTGTCCATGGCACTGGCGCCTGCAGTTATCTGGAGCCTCATCATTGGGGAGTGAAGCAAGACTTACTGCCACTAAGAAGCAGTACCTTCCATGGGAATCTGGAGCTGTCTGCATCGTGGGTGAGACTGTTCATGGGACACAGTTCCTGGATGTAGACTCAGTGATTGAGCTTGTATAGTGGCGCTGACATGTCTCCCATGTGTGATTACTTACCTGCTCTTTCCACCTTCCCCCCCCCATGGCTACCTATGCTGCATACATGCTTGCTATTGATCCATCCATGGGTACCTTAAATCCACAGCATCAGGTTATCCCAGTGTTTTCTATTTCAGTTTGAACCAACGCCACATGGACTTTATCACATCTGCAGCTTGTTATTATTGCCCCTGTGCTTTCCGCCATATTTTTTGCCACTAGTGGCTTTTTTTTAAATGCTGACATGTCCCTATCCATTACGCATTTTCATTGAATCTTTTGGCATGATTGGATGAATGTCTTTATGCTTGGGTTGTTTTTATTGTTGTTCCTGACAACGTTGTCATGAATGGGTTTTAATATGGTGTGGTGAAGGGTTTGAATTCTTCTTTCTGATAAATTTTAATTTTTGTATCAATAAATTTTGATTCATGCACATGCTGCGGTGTGTTTTCCATTCAGAGCCCCTCCAGCTTGACTCTGGTTCTTTGTACCTGGGTCACTACCCTTTTGGCATTTAGAGGAAGAAGATGCCTCAGATGCTCTTCTGATTGGTCATCACGGCCACATAGATATGTTGACCAATTAACACTTGACATTGCGAGTATTACAATGGCTACTCACTCCGAGGCTGTGTATTGTTGTGGTGTACATTGGCAACACAAGGCATCACAGTCATTATGTGCAGAAGGGTCCAGAGAGGTAACTGTTTTTTTTTTTTTGGATTTAATCCAACTCTGCATTTTTCGTGAACTTAACTATTGAAATTTACAAGGGATGTTGGTACCTCCCCACTGGGTCAAATTCACTTCCCAGATGCCAAACTTTGTTGTCTATATTGCAGATTGTATTCTTACGTTTGCTTTTATTTATGTATTTGTTTTATTCATTTTTTGACAGATAAGCATTGCCTATTTGAGCGTTGCTGGGTTTGAAGACGTAAAAATACTGTCTATAAGGTATGAAGACAATTTGAAGCCTTTTTCTGATGCATGGAGATTTTTGGCACTTTTAAAAATGATTTCACCAATATATACAGTATATATTTTTTTAAAATTAATAAAAAAATCCCGATCAATAAAAATGTTATGTCTCCCACAGCGCAGGAAGCATTATTGTGCTTCATGAGGTCATTGTGAGATTCCTATATAACCACGGTGTGACTATAGCTGACCAGTTCAAAGAAGCACTTGAAGATGTAAAGAAAATCCTGGTTGAACTGAGCAAAAACTGTGACGCAAACTGTAAGTACGATATAACTGCAATCGCTGGACCAATAGACTAGTTTGACTTTTTTGGGTTTCACGCACATGAGCCCATTTGCCCAAGCAATGTAATAATGCTGCATATTTCTGTTTCCCGGGAGGTCCTGGAGCTATGTACACTGGCCCCTAAGCATGAATGGGTGAAGGAAGCTGTACACAGCAATGCGCTGCTTCTAGCATAAACTAGTGCATGCGCATACGTGTTTCGTCCCAAATGCAGTTAGTGTGTGTTGGAGACCTTACGTTTGTGAGCATGTGTTGCTTGACTACAGGATTCGTCAACCTAGGTCCTTACCATTAAATTAAAGACACCGACTGCGTGACATGGGTTTTATATGGCCACAGCAGCCAAATTTTATTAACCAAAGAATAAAATAACATCACTTAAAACATGTAAAACAATACCCGTAACAACAAGAGGTCTTTGGGTGTCTTTTAAGGCACAATTTATAACTGTAATGGTCCATGTCCTCAGCTGTGCCCCAACTGGCTCGAGGACTCTCTGACATCACACATACTTCCATATTACCTTCCCCCAGGGGACCAAGCTCCTGGTAGAACCACAGCTAATCAAGTGTAAGTACCATACCTTAGATGGGCCCCACTAATCCTGTAACCATGTAATTCCTCACTGACCCCCCAAAGACCCCTTGAACAGCCGACTGCTGTGACAAAATTGAGCAATATATATCATTCAATAAATATACCCATATCCAACATGGGTTTTTTTTTAAATGGGACACATTGACAACAACAAAATTACTCAACTCTACTGACACCAATACTCCCCCCACCTGTCTAGTGCTCTAACTCCTAACCCCAGGGCGGGAAGGTCGGAAGCTGTCTCGTCCTCCTAATCCCTGGAATGCTGTATCCACCTCCCCATCCACCTGATTCCCTCCTCTGGACCCTGCCCCTTCTAACTTTCGACCACCAATCAGGTAAGAGTTACCCCCTTGACCCCAACACTGACCTAGCTGACTGATATATGACCCTGTTCCTCCCCCTCGTCATGCAGTCCCTCCATCCATACTCTCCTATGGGGCTCACTTTATGCTGATAGCAGTGCATACAGTGCCTTGAAAAAGTATTCCTACCCCATGAAATTTTTCCACATTTTGTCATGTTACAACCAAAAATGTCATGTATTTTATTGGATTTTTATTTTATGTGATAGACCAACACAAAGTGGCACATATTTGTAAAGTGGAAGGAAAATTATAAATGGTTTTCAAAATGTTTTACAAATAAATATGTGAAAAGTGTGGCGTGCATTTGTATTCAGCCCCCTGAGTAAGGATGAGCCAAACATCCCCCTGTTCAGTTCACAGCAGAACAAGAAAAAAATTTGTTAAAACACGCGAACACCGTTAAAGTCTATGGGACCTGAACATAATTAATCAAAAGTGCTTATTTTAAAGCCTTATATGCATGGTATTGTCATAAAAAGTGTTTGGGGACTTGGGTCCTGCCCCAGGGGACATGTATCAAGGGGATATGTATTTTTTTCGGGAGCATCGATTTTAATAATGCTGAAACAATAAAAGTGAAATATTCCTTTAAATTTCTATAGTATGCCTGTAAAGTGGCACATTTATCCAGTGTTTAGAACAGTCCCTGCACAAAATGAAATTTCTAAAGAAAAAAAAGTAATTTAGTACTCGCAGCTATAATGAATTGTCGGTCCCGGCAATACAGATAAAAGAAGTCCTTGATAAAAATGGCATGGGATCCCCCTTTGAGTCTGGTATCAACATTAAGAGGATCCTTGAACCAAAATGTAAAAAAAAAAATGTGTGGGGGTCCCCACAAATTCCATACCAGGCCCTGCAGGATTGGTATGGATATTAAGGGGAACCCCGTGCCAAAATGTAAAAAAAAAAAAAAAAAAAAAAAAAAAAAAAAAGGGGTTCCCAAAAATCCATTCCAGACTCTTATCTGAGCGCGCAACCTGGCAGGCCGCAGGAAAAGAGGGGTGAGAGAGCACCCCCCAATCCTGAACCGTACCAGGCCACATGCCCTCAACATGGGGAGGATGCTTTGGGGTAGCCTCCCAAAGCACCTTGTCTCCATGTTGATGAGAACAAGGGCCTCATCCCCACAAGCCTTGCCTGGTGGTTGTGGGGGTCTGCGGGCAGGGGGGCTTATCAGAATCTGGACGCCTCCTTTAACAAGGGGACCCCCAGATCCTGGCCTCCTCCCCTGTGTGAAATGGTAGGGGTACAAATGTACCCCTACCATTTCACAAAAAAGTGTCAAAATGGTAAAAACAAGGTACGTGACAAGATATGGCTTGGGGGAAGTCCTTTATTAAAAACTAAAAAAATAAAAATGTCCCACAAAGTCCATTCATCTTCTCTCGCAGTTTTTTTTTATTTTGGTTCGGGGTTCCTCTTAATATTCATACCAGACCCAAAGGGATTGGTAATGGACTGGGTGGATCCCATGCTGTTTTTTTCAATGACTTTTTTTATCTTTATTGCCGTGACCGACAATTCATTATAGCCGCAAGTACTTTTAACAGCTTCCCGACCGCCTCATGCAGATATATTGTGGCAGAAGGGCACGTACAGGCAGATTAATGTACCTGTATGTTGCCCTTTAGGGGGCGACTTGCAGGCGCCTGCCCGCTGGGAGCTCTGTGACCGTGGCCGCGGGTCCCGTGGACCCGATATCTGCGAGGATACCCGTGATCGTCTCTGCCCGTTCTGCCTAGTGACACTGTCACTGATCACTGCTCTCTGAAATCAGGAGCGGTGATCAGTGATGTGTTACACACAGTTCCTCTCCCCCACAGTTAGAATCACTCCCTAGGACACACTTAACCCCTACAGCTCCACCTGGTGGTTACAGTGAAGTAAGTAACTCAGTTAAAATAAACCGAGTTACTTAATGCAGTTACAGTTTAGAGGGTAACAAGTAATCTAACTGATTACTCTTCCACTCATGGTAACTCAGTTCCCATTACTTGGGCGGCGTTACCACAATTACATCTACCGCCTGGGAGGCCCCTCGTGGCCACGCTGCCTGGACGTTCGTTCCGCTGTTGGGAGAGGGGCTTTCGCCCACTGAGCTGAGAAGAGGCTGAGACTCAGAGAGACTGTCTGGACTCCCCCGCCTTTCCAGAGAAAGAGAATGTAGGGAGGCAAGGCAGACACTGAAAAATGAAGTCAGCTGACCAGCTGACACCAATCGAGTGAAGAGGAGGGTCTCTCTCTCCCCATGAGGAAAGGCATCCCTGGAGGCATTCAAGTAAGTGACTGTCTGACGATTCGAATTGCAATGCAATCGATCCATCCCAAGTCCTCCACCACCTCTGCTTCTTACTGATCCCATCCCTACCCACCCACCATCACTTCTACAATGGAGCTGATGGGGGGTAGTGATGGACGAACTTCCGACGGGACGTTTCACGAACGCGGACCGCGAACGCAGCCGATAGTTTGCGAACCGGAACGTTTGCGGCGGGCCCCATTGACTTCAATGGGAGGCGAACTTCGCAAACCTATAGGTCAAATTTGCAGCCACAAAATAATTATTAGCTGTGCAAACATAGTCCCACCACATGGCCAATGACATAACACATGTATGAGGTGAATCTGGGATCGACAACTACAAGCATTCTTTTTTTATATGGGAAATTGTTCTGACAATTCAGGACTGTGGAGCGCATGAAGGCAATGGAGGAGACGGAAGGTCAGGGACCAGGGTAGGCAAAGAAGAGGGTGCAGGAGATGATCACCAGCAGCGTGACATACAGCAATGACACCTGCACCGTGATAGAGTCATCTGACAACAGCACCGTGATAGAGAGCACTGACATCAGCAGCGTGACATAAATCACTCACACCAGCACCGTGATATACAGCACTGACAGCAGCACCGTGATAGAGAGCACTGACATCAGCAGCGTGACATACAGCAATGACACCAGCACCGTGATATACAGCACTGACAGCAGCACCGTGATAGAGAGCACTGACATCAGCAGCGTGACATACAGCAATGACACCAGCACCGTGATATACAGCACTGACAGCAGCACCGTGATAGAGAGCACTGACATCAGCAGCGTGACATACAGCAATGACACCAGCACCGTGATATACAGCACTGACAGTAGCACTGTGACAGAGAGCACTGACATCAGCACCGTGATATAGGTGATGGTGTAAGCCCCTTATAATAAGCAGCCCCAGGAGTAAGTCAGCACAGCACAGGGATGGTGTGAGCCCCTCATAATAAGCAGCCCCAGGAGTAAATCAGCACAGCACAGGGATGGTGTGAGCCCCTCATAATAAGCAGCCCCAGGAGTAAGTCAGCAAAGCACAGGGATGGTGTGAGCCCCTCATAATAAGCAGCCCCAGGAGGATGTCAGCACAGCACAGGGATGGTGTGAGACCCTCATAATAAGCAGCCCCAGGAGGATGTCAGCACAGCACAGGGATGGTGTGAGCCCCTCATAATAAGCAGCTCCAGGAGTAAGTCAGCACAGCACAGGGATGGTGTGAGCCCCTCATAATGAGCATAGAACAGGGATGGTGTGAGCCCCTCATAATGAGCATAGCACAGGGATGGTGTGAGCCCCTCATAATAAGCAGCCCCAGGAGTAAGTCAGAACAGCACAGGGATGGTGTGAGCCCCTCATAATAAGCAGCCCCAGGAGTAAGTCAGCACAGCACAGGGATGGTGTGAGCCCCTCATAATAAGCAGCCCCAGGAGTAAGTCAGAACAGCACAGGGATGGTGTGAGCCCCTCATAATAAGCAGCCCCAGGAGTAAGTCAGCACAGCACAGGGATGGTGTGAGCCCCTCATAATAAGCAGCCCCAGGAGTAAGTCAGAACAGCACAGGGATGGTGTGAGCCCCTCATAATAAGCAGCCCCAGGAGTAAGTCAGCACAGCACAGGGATGGTGTGAGCCCCTCATAATAAGCAGCCCCAGGAGTAAGTCAGAACAGCACAGGGATGGTGTGAGCCCCTCATAATAAGCAGCCCCAGGAGTAAGTCAGCACAGCACAGGGATGGTGTGAGCCCCTCATAATAAGCAGCCCCAGGAGTAAGTCAGAACAGCACAGGGATGGTGTGAGCCCCTCATAATAAGCAGCCCCAGGAGTAAGTCAGCACAGCACAGGGATGGTGTGAGCCCCTCATAATAAGCAGCCCCAGGAGGATGTCAGCATAGCACAGGGATGGTGTGAGCCCCTCATAATGAGCATAGAACAGGGATGGTGTGAGCCCCTCATAATGAGCATAGCACAGGGATGGTGTGAGCCCCTCATAATAAGCAGCCCCAGGAGGATGTCAGCATAGCACAGGGATGGTGTGAGCCCCTCATAATGAGCATAGCACAGGGATGGTGTGAGCCCCTCATAATAAGCAGGCCCAGGAGGAAGTCAGCACAGCACAGGGATGGTGTGAGCCCCTCATAATAAGCAGCCCCAGGAGGATGTCAGCACAGCACAGGGATGGTGTGAGACCCTCATAATAAGCAGCCCCAGGAGGATGTCAGCACAGCACAGGGATGGTGTGAGCCCCTCATAATAAGCAGCTCCAGGAGTAAGTCAGCACAGCACAGGGATGGTGTGAGCCCCTCATAATGAGCATAGAACAGGGATGGTGTGAGCCCCTCATAATGAGCATAGCACAGGGATGGTGTGAGCCCCTCATAATAAGCAGCCCCAGGAGTAAGTCAGAACAGCACAGGGATGGTGTGAGCCCCTCATAATAAGCAGCCCCAGGAGTAAGTCAGCACAGCACAGGGATGGTGTGAGCCCCTCATAATAAGCAGCCCCAGGAGTAAGTCAGAACAGCACAGGGATGGTGTGAGCCCCTCATAATAAGCAGCCCCAGGAGTAAGTCAGCACAGCACAGGGATGGTGTGAGCCCCTCATAATAAGCAGCCCCAGGAGTAAGTCAGAACAGCACAGGGATGGTGTGAGCCCCTCATAATAAGCAGCCCCAGGAGTAAGTCAGCACAGCACAGGGATGGTGTGAGCCCCTCATAATAAGCAGCCCCAGGAGTAAGTCAGAACAGCACAGGGATGGTGTGAGCCCCTCATAATAAGCAGCCCCAGGAGTAAGTCAGCACAGCACAGGGATGGTGTGAGCCCCTCATAATAAGCAGCCCCAGGAGGATGTCAGCATAGCACAGGGATGGTGTGAGCCCCTCATAATGAGCATAGAACAGGGATGGTGTGAGCCCCTCATAATGAGCATAGCACAGGGATGGTGTGAGCCCCTCATAATAAGCAGCCCCAGGAGGATGTCAGCATAGCACAGGGATGGTGTGAGCCCCTCATAATGAGCATAGAACAGGGATGGTGTGAGCCCCTCATAATGAGCATAGCACAGGGATGGTGTGAGCCCCTCATAATAAGCAGGCCCAGGAGGAAGTCAGCACAGCACAGGGATCCTTTAAAGTAATTGAACGCACCTTCTGCAACTTCCCACTTTGGCTCAAGCCTGTTGCTCCTGCCCTACCCCTACCACCCCTGTGGAAGGGCCTGCCTCTTCCTCTGCCTGTAATTTTTTAAATGACCCTGTGACAAAACTCTCAGTCCCTATACCGATGAAGGACTGCTGCAGTATAGGGCAGCGGTCAGCAGTAGTGCACCTCAACCCTATGTATTGTGGACCGATACCAGTCCTTATAGAACAGCAGACTGTACCTCACTCAACCCTATGTACTGTAGCACCCTACACCAAGTTACCAGTCCTGATAAAGACCTTTGTGGACCAAGTAGGTTGTGTGTGACTGATTAGCAGTCTGTACGTCAGTCCCTATACTGCTGAAGGACTGCTGCAGTATAGGGCAGCGGTCAGCAGTAGTGCACCTCAACCCTATGTATTGTGGACCGATACCAGTCCTTATAGAACAGCAGACTGTACCTCACTCAACCCTATGTACTGTAGCACCCTAGACCAAGTTACCAGTCCTGATAAAGACCTTTGTGGACCAAGTAGGCTGTGTGTGACTGATTAGCAGACTGTACGTCAGTCCCTATACTGCTGAAGGACTGCTGCAGTATAGGGCAGCGGTCAGCAGTAGTGCACCTCAACCCTATGTATTGTGGACCGATACCAGTCCTTATAGAACAGCAGACTGTATCTCACTCAACCCTATGTACTGTAGCACCCTACACCAAGTTACCAGTCCTGATAAGGACCTTTGTGGACCAAGTAGGTTTTGTGTGACTGATTAGCAGACTGTACGTCAGTCCCTATACTGCTGAAGGACTGCTGCAGTATAGGGCAGCGGTCAGCAGTGGTGCACCTCAACCCTATGTATTGTGGACCGATACCAGTCCTTATAGAACAGCAGACTGTACCTCACTGAACCCTATGTACTGTAGCACCCTACACCAAGTTACCAGTCCTGATAAAGACCTGTGTGGACCAAGTAGGTTGTGTGTGACTGATTAGCAGACTGTACGTCAGTCCCTATACTGCTGAAGGACTGTTGCAGTATAGGGCAGCGGTCAGCAGTAGTGCACCTTAACCCTATGTATTGTGGACTGATATAAGTCCTTACAGAATAGCAGACTGTACCTCACTCAACCCTATGTACTGTAGCACCTTAGACAGACCAAGTTACCAGTCCTAATAAAGAGCTTTGTGGAACAAGTGAGTTGTGACTGATTAGCAGACTGCAGCAGAAGGGCAGCAGTCAAGTATAATATTCTTTCTATATTTGGAAGAAAGAATAGTATACGTGTACAAGCCTGTTACCATACCACTGATACCAGTCCTGAAAAGAACCTTTGTGGAACTAATAGTAACAGCTACTGTTTAAACTGACCCTCACTGCCTGACACACTGCTTCCTGCCTGTCCCTATATGAACTGGCAAAACAGAGGCTACTGGAACAATAACTGGTTACTGGGATAGCACTTTTGTGGACCTGATAGTAACAGCTAATGATGATGATGACTAATCTGGCTGTCCCTACAACAGCAGCACACAGCGCCCTGTCCCTTTTTTCTAAAATGACAAAAGACACTCAGGCTGCTGCAACAATCAGTAGCACAGCAAACCTATATACACCTAACACCTATACCAGTCCTGAAAAGAACTTTTGTGTACCAAATAGCTAGCGTTTTATCTCTCCCTACCCCACACAGCAACCTTTCCCTATAGTGACAGAAGAAAGAATGTAAAATGGCCGCCGGATCGGGTGTATTTATAAGTTAGGGGGAATATCCAAGTGTACATGTGCTGTTATGTCTCAATTGGCTGTCCTGTACCCCATGATGGATGTGTCATCAGGTCGAAGTTCCTTTACACAGTAAAAACACGGAAGTCCGCCGGGCGAACGGCGCCAATAGTCCGCCGAACTGGCGGACCGCGAACAGCCGAAATTCGCCGCGAAACGACCGCCGGGCGAACTGTTCGGCCATCACTAATGGGGGGATACAGTAGGGATGAGATCAGTGGTGGTGGTGGATGGGATCAGTAAGAGGCAGAGGTGGTGGTGGGAGAGGATGGCCCCAAAGTACCACCGCTGCCACCCCTCAAGTACCACCGCTGCCACCCCTGTCACAGTTACTTTGCTGAGTAACTAATTACTTTTCCAATGTAGTAACCGAGTTACTAACGCAATTACTTTTTGGGAGAAGTAATTTGTAACTTAACTAATTACTTTTTTAAAGTAAGATGACCAACACTGGGTGGTTAACCCCTTTACTACCAGTGACATTTTTACAGTAATCAATGCAATTTTTTAGCATTGATCGCTTTACCAATGCCAATGGTCCCAAAAATGTGTCAAAATTGTCCGATATGTCTGCCATAATGTTGCATGGTAAAAATCGCTGATCACCGCCATTACTAGTAAAAAAAAAAAATATCAATAAAAATGCCATAAAACTATCCCCTATTTTGTATAAATTTTGCGCAATAAATGCTTATAGCAATTTTTTTTCAGAATTTCAATCACACACAAAATTTGAGAGCTGGTACACAAATTTTCCAGCAACAAAATCTGTCGGAAATTCGGATCGTGTGTACACAATTCCGACACACACGTATGTTCAGAATCAAGCGGAAGAGCAACACTGGCTATTGAACTTAATTTTTCTCGGCTCCTTGTATGTGTTGTACGTTACTGCGTCCTTGACGTTCAGAATTTCCGCCCAACTTTGTGTGACCGTGTGTATGCAAGACAAGTTTGAGCCAACATCCGTCGGGAAAAAAACATGAATTTTGTTGTCCGAAAATCCTATTGTGTGTACGGGGCATAACAGGTTTTCTTCTACAATTGCCCTGTATTTGGCTCCATCCATCTTCTCATCAGCTCTGACCAGCTTGCCTGTCCCTGCTGAAGGGACAGTGGGGATGGTGTGTTCAGGGTAATGTGCAGTGTTAGTTTTCCTCCACACATAGCGTTTTGTTTTTAGGCCAAAAAATTAAATTTTGGTCTCATGTGACCAGAGCAGCTTCTTTCATGTTTGCTGTGTCCCCCACATGGCTTTTCGCAAACTGTAAATGGGACTTCTTATGGTTGTCCTGTGAACAGATTCTCCCACCTGAGCTGTGGATTTCTGCAGCTCCTCCAGAGTTACCATGGACCTCTTGGCTGCGTCTCTGATTAATACTCTCTTTGTCTGGCCTGTTTAGTTGGACGGCCATGTTTTGGTAGGTTTGCAGTTGTGCCATACTCTTTCCATTAGTGGATGATGGATTGAACAGTGCTCCGTGAGATGTTCAAAGCTTGGGATATTTTTTAATAACCTAACCCTGCTTTAATCTTCTCCACAACTTTATCCCTGACCTGTCTGGTGTGTTCATTGGCCTAACAAACCTCCGAAGCCTTCACAGAACAGCTATATTTATACTGAGATTTAATTACACACAGGTGGACTCTATTTACTAAATTAATTGACTTCTGAAGGCAATTAGATCCACTAGATTTTAGTTAGGGGTATCAGAGTAAAGGGGGCTGAATATAAATGCACGCCACACTTTTCAGATATTTATTTGTAAAAAAAAAATGAAAACCATTTATCATTTTCCTTCCACTTCACAATTTTGTGCCACTTTGTGTTGGTCTATCACATAAAATCCCAATAAAATACATTTATGTGCTTGGTTGTAACATGATAAAATGTAGAAAATGTCAAAGGGTATTAATACTTTTTCAAGGCACTGTAGCTGCGTACAGCAGCCTTCACCCATTCGTGTTTATGTGTGGCTATATGCAGCACCAGGATATCCTAAACACCAAAAATAATGCATGGAATGGGAAAATTCTCCTTACCATTAAAACTGAATTACAATCACAGTTAAATTACATACAGCTGCATCTCATAAAATTAGAATACAGTGGAACCTTGGTTTACAAGTAACACCGTTAACGAGCGTTTTGAAAGAAGAGCAAATTATTTTTTTTTTTATTCTGACTCTATTTGTAAGTGTTGTCTCACAAAACAAGCAGAATTCAAGCTAATGGGTGGTGCAGTACTGCATTTTGGCCAGAGGTGCGGGGGTGCCGGGGACACTCGGAACAGTTTGGAGCCGTTTGGAAATACTTGGAATGACTTGGAAACACTCAGAAATACTCCATTCCCAAGTGTTTCCAAGACTTTCCGAGATGTCCCCGAGTATTTCCGAGGCTCTCCAGCACCTCCCCACCTCTGACCACATGCAATATTGCATGTAATGCAGAACAAATTATCTTCATTCCCATTGACTTCTATGGGGAAACTTGCTTTGATATGCAAGTGCTTTGGATTACAAGCATTCTCCTGGAACGGATTATGCTTGTAATCCAAGGTTCCACTGTATAATCATAAAGTTAATTTATTTCAGTAATTCAGAAAAAGAAACTCATATATTTTCTATAGATGTGTTACACACAGAGTGATATATTTCAAGCATTTCTTTTTTTTAATTTTGATGATTTTGACTTACAGCTAGTGTAAACCAAAAAAGCAGTATTTTAGAAAATCTAAATATTGCATAACACCAATTTAAAAAAAGGATTTTTAATACAGAAATGTTGCTTACTGAAAAGTATGTCCTTGTACACATGGACGTCCGCACCATAGGGCAAGGGGGGTCCATTGCCCCCCCCCCCCTGGAATCGTTAGCCCTTGTACACACGGTCGGAGATTCCAACGGAATGTCCGACGGACCAAGTTTTCCAACTTGTTGGTAAAATTTTCAGACAAAATGCTCCGATCGGACATACTCCGATCATGTGTAGAGAATTCCGATCGGACAAAGTGCCACGCATGCTCAGAGCAAATTCCTACATCAAAGCCATTGGCTACTAGCCTGATGGTAGTCCTGTTGTAACGAAATAATGTCATCACGTTCTGAACGCTTGGATTTTCTGACAACTTTGTCCGACCGTGTGTATGCAACAGTTTCGGCCAAATCCGTCGTATCCGACGGACAAAATCCGGCGGATTTGGTTGTCGGAATGTCCGACCGTGTGTACAAGGGCTAAGAGTGTTGAAGTCAGAGTGAAGACACTTGCCCCCGTGTTGCAATGGCCATTGCGGCCGCCTCCCCGACAGCTGTGGACTTTTTATTTCAAAGTGTGCTGCTGGCCTGGGGGCTGGGGCTGCTCTCAGTCTTTCCGACTACATATCCGTCCCTCCCTCCTCACCCCCGACCCGAGCATCGGATTGGCTCTGCCGCTCAGGCCTTTGACTGTGACCTGGCTGTTGGGTGATTGGCTGCTGCCTCAGCCTGCCTTTGCCTGTGTAAATGTATGTTGTGCCTATGACAATCCAGCCGGCGCGGCGTCGGCTCCTCCCACAGGTCACAGGTGCATGGCGTGTAGTGGCCGAGACGACAGATAATACACTGCCTGGCTGCCAGTGCCTGTCCTGGGCCTATCGCTGAAGAACCACAGGTAACAGCAGTGCCTGTGCCATGGCACCACTGTGTACATCTTTTTGTATTGCAAATTGCAATACATGATCTTAAAATTACGCCCCCCCTGAAAAAACTTCAGCGGACGTCCATGCTTGTACAGTATAGTATGCACTCAATAATTGGTCAGGGCTCCTTTTGCATGAATTACTGCATCAATGAGGGATGGTTGGATCAGCCTGTGACACTGCTGAGGTGTTATGGAATCCCAGGTTGCTTTGATAGTGGCCTTCAGCTCATCTGCTTTGTTGAGTCTGGTGTCTCTCCTTTTCCTCTTGACAATACCCCACAGATTCTCTATGGGGTTTAGGTCAGGTGAGTTGCTGGGCAATCAAGCACAGTGATACCATTATCATTAAACCAGGTATTGGTATGTTTGGCAGTGTGGGCATGTGCCAAGTCCTGCTGGAAAATGAAATTAACATTTCCATAAAGCTGGTCAGCAGAGGGAAGCATGAAGTGCTCTAGAATTTCCTGGTAGAGGGCTGCACTGACTTTGGACTTGATAAAACACAGTGGACCAACACCAGATGACATGGCTCCCTCATCATGGACTGTGGAAAAATGTGCATTTAATTTGGAAATCAAGGTCCCAGTGTCTTGAGGAGGAGTGAAGAGGCACAGAGTCCAAGTTGTATGAGGTCCAGTGTGAAATTTCAACAGTCAGTGATGATTTGGGGAGCCATGTCATCTGCTCGTATTGGCCCACTGTGTCTCCCCTGCCCCCAGTGGTTGGGGAAAGTGACATCCAAACCTGAAAATGATGTAATGCAGGATGCGTCTGGATTCTTACTGGGTAGGGGAGATCATTGAATTAATGTTTGCTCTCTCCCCTCTACCTGGTGGAACAGTGGAGTCTGTGTCTGTTCTAACAAGGGGTGCATGTAAGCAATGCAGCAGCTGTACAGCAGCCAGATGAACTCCACCTGGTGGTAATGGTGGAGGGGAGCTGGTCACAGATTTTCACAGGTCATCAAAATTCAGACAAAGTTGGTACTTGAGCCGAATTAATCTGTTTTCAACAGCTTACCTCAAAGACAGGGATCCCCCAGGACAGGACACTCACCCCAGATGAGCAATCTAAAATGCTGAAAAGAGAGTGCTAGTTGAAGCATTCTTAGAAATCCAAAGTCTTTTACTGGTCAACTGGTTACAACAAGCAGGGCAAAGGGCATCCAACGCATTTCTGAGGCCACAAAATCCCCCTTCACCAGGGCAGAGTGAAATGGCAGAATATTAAATGGACTCAAAAGTACTCCTAAGCAGACTGATCTACAGGCAGAGAAATTTATAATCAACACTCAGTGCCAGTGTTCATAGTAGAATTGAAAAAGGAAACTTGTTGGCTGCCTTTTGCAGATGAACAATAAAGACCTTGGACCCCTAAGGATTTTCCATTTGATGCTCACTTTGACCGATTTCACGTGGGTGTGTCAATAGATTCATCAGCACGAGTGTGCCAAAGGAGAGCACTTCTACGATGGGGCACTTGAGAAAAGGAGGAGCTACAAGCGCCGCTGAGGGACCCCAGAAGAGGAGGATTGGGGGCCACTCTGTGCAAGACCAACTGTACAGTGGAGGTAAGTATGACATGTTTGTTATTTTAAAAAAAAAAACATAAACGATCGTTTAGTAACCCTTTAAGGTTTAAAGGCTGATGTTTGGTAACTCAAACCTTCGGCTCCCTCTGTAGCTGTTGTAACAGTTAAAAGTGTAATGCCGCGTACACACGGTCGGAGAATCCGTCAGAATGCGTCTTATCGGACCGTGTCGTCAGATAATCCGACTGTGTGTGGTATGCATCGGACTGATTCCGTCCGAATCTCCGTCGGACCCAATTTTCCAACATGTTGGAAATATTTCCCGACCAACTGGGCCGGTCGAATGTAATCCGATCATGTGTAAAGAATTTTGATCGGACCAAGTGCCACGCATGCTCAGATCAAATTCCTATATCAAAGCTATTGGCTACTAGCCTGAATGTAGTCCCATCGTAACGAAATTACGTCATCACGTTCTGAAAGATCGGATTTTTTTCTACAACTTAGTCCAACCGTGTGTATGCAACAGTTTCGGACACAATCCCTCAGACTAAATCTGACGGACAAAATCCGACCGATTTGGTTGGCAGAATCTCCGACCGTGTGTTTCACACAAAGGGTCCGATCAGATCCACCTGTCAGTTTTTCTGGTCGGACCTGATCGGATGGTCTATTCACCCCTATGTACCTGCGGGTAATAATGAACTGGCATCGGTTTACACTTCAATCCGATCCCATACACTCAAAAAAAAAAAGAAGGGGGATCCATCCTCCTCCATCTAGGCTGATTATAGTCGGAGGTAGTTGGGTGTAAACTGACAGCATAGACTGTTTACTCCCGGGCACCCATAAAGCAGAGAGGCTATGTCCATGTCTGCTCTGCATAAACTACTGTAAGTGGACACAAACCTGTCATCCACCCATTCCGCTCTGAACATCAAGGGATCAGCGGAGGGATCTCCTGATCAAAACAGAGCCCGCCCTGTGTGAAAGCAGCCTATGACCCCCCTGCTGCTGCCATCATCTACCATATGTCAATGGCAGCCAAAAGGGTTAAAGCCCATTTGTCACATAGTTGTCCAACCAGAACAAGGCATCCAGGTCAGCTTGCAAATCAAAGACCTCCTGTAGGGAATGAACTCTGTTACTTAGCTTTGAGTCTTCTGCAAACACAGAAATGCCTTTTAACATACCTCCCAACATTTTGTGATGGGGATCAGGGACACCTACTAGCAAACATATGTAGGCATAGGACATGCCCCTTGCCATACCCCCTTAAAGGGGACATAACCAAAAAAGAAAAAGGTTAGTTAAATACACAAGTGCTTTTTTTTTTAATCGCTACTATTCCTTTATATTGGCTCTTAAAATTGGCAAATGCAGCAATTTAGAATTTGGAAGAAAAGAAAGTGTATTTTACATACAACTATATAGATTAGACCAAAATGAGCGACAAATGAGGATGAAAGAGGGACAGAGGGACATCGGTGACAATCCCTCGAAATAAACAGTTGGGAGCTATGCTGTTAATACCAAACTTTGTCCTGATCTTAAGTTTTCCTGTCTTATAGCCGAGATGTGTATTGCCGACGATTTTGAAGTTACAACTACAAAGGAACCGACGTCTCCTGAAGGTAGGTGAAATGTTTGTGGGTTTTCAGTGACTTGTCCTAGGACATTCCAGATACGATAGTAAGACAACGACACGTTCTATCTCTTGTCTCATCAGAACTATGCAGGCAAAATATTGAAGAAGGTTTTCAAGATTTTTTCACTCCAGAATTTGAAAATGGGAATCTTATCTGTATGTCTTATTGTGCTGATAAATCTCCTGGCTTTAAGGACTGTCATAAAGGAACCTGTCAGATCGAGAAATGGAAGGGGCCCCGCTGCTTGTGAGTATCCTTTGATCGAATTCACTTTAATCACTTGCTGACCCGCTCCTGTACATATACGGCAGCAGGATGGCTCTCCTGCACAAATCGCTGTATATATATGGCAGCTCCTTTAAGAGCCATAGCAGGCACACGCCCTCGGAGGGCACGATGAGCTTGGCTGGTGGGCGGGATCACCGCCAACAACATGCAATCACAGGAACAAGAGCCAGGATGGGGATTTGTGTGTGTAAATATGCAAATTCCTCTTCTGACAGAGGAGGAGAGAAAGATTGTCTATTCCTACTAAGTAGGAACAACGGACAGACCCCTAGATTTAAGTCTGTAGTCACAGTAGCCATGAACAGACCCTTCTAGGTATGTCTCCCTCCCAGTTGGCTCTGCAGGACATCTAGGTTGCAGATTCTGTGGGCCTGTTCCTCAAGTTGACCACCTGAGGCCGCATGTCAGCCTATACAGAGAAGGGGCAGCACCCCCCCCCCCCTTACTCTGGGACCAAAGACTCCCTGCACATGTGCTCTTGGTATAAATACAGTCACCCAGCATGCCTTGAGGCACCTTTCTCTGCCAATGGCCAGGGCTGTATCTACACCCATGCTCCCATTTGTTAGATTTCCTCCCACTATCCAATAAATTTCGAACAACTGAAAATTTGAAAATTAGTATTTTCAAATTTATGAATTTACAAATGTTCTCATTTTTCCGGAAAAAAAACAAAAAACGAATGAAACAAAAACAAATACATTTTTCAGCAGTGCACATGTCTAAGGGAGAATGCACAATGCATTTCCTTTTAGAGGCAGAACAAATACCATGGGGTCTTACCATGGGGTGTACTGGCACCCATAGCCACCCTGGTCAGTCGGTCACCTCATCTATTGGGCAGCGCTTCCTCCAGGCAATGGGTTGCGGCTTCCCCTCCGTCTCCTCCTCCTCTGCATCATGGTGGCTTCTGCCGTGCGTCTCCTCCTCTCTCCTCCTCATAGATAGGATCGCTTCTCCTTTCGGTTAATCGGTTGAAGGGTCTAAGGATCCACTTTCTGATTGGCCAGGAGGAAAATCAGGAAGACAATAGTGAATATTCATTTGCTATTGTCACACAAGTGGGTGCTCTGCACCCCTAGTCCACCCTTTTTTAAAGCTTATTAGAGACTCTGGCTCTAATCACGTGCTTAAAAAAAAAAAAACATTGGAATCCATGCATCTAGCACCTTGCATATAGATTAGGGTGGCCCTGTGCCTTGCATTACCTGCTGCCACTGGGATGGGGGATTATTTACTGCCAACATATATGATAACTAGAAAAAAATGGCAGTGTCTACCTTTTTCTCTCCTACTTTGCAAAATAGGTTTTGGCAAAAGCTCAGGAGCACTTTAAAGATAAGTTATAGATCATGCATAATTCTTTTATAATTGGAAATGGTTCTTTGTATCCCCAGTTGTCCAGATGAAGACCGCTACATATACACAGACAACCAGTGCGGTGGGAAGATATGGAAGCTCGGCCTGTTTATCGGTGGAGGAGTTGTTTTGGGTGTCCTTGTTATCATCACCATCACTCTGGGAATCTGTCTGTACAGAGCAAAGTCCCAAAAGGCTCCAAGTAATGAATTGTTTTATGAGACTATTGAGTAGCCACATTTCAGGCTAAATTTGTCTTATAGTTAAAGTGTGGCTTTGTATTGTTTTTTTGTTTTTTTAGATACACGTGCAAAAAGATATTGACTTGATGAAAATAATGTTTGAACACTGCTCCCTAAGACAGAGAGCAGTAGATCCCTGTCTTGTCACTAGGCAGAACGGGGAAATGTCTTGTTTACATAGGCATCTCCCTGTTCTGCTCCATGACATGATCGCGGGACACCGGTGGACATCGAGTCCGCGGGTACCGTGGACATGGTCACGGAGCATGCGGCGGGCACGAGAGCCCACAATGCCGCTTCTTAAAGGGAACATACCTATATGCCCATTTGTGCAGCCGTGCCATTGTGCCGATGTATATCATTGTGCACTGATCGGCAAGCGGTTAAGCAACCTGTATCTATGTATAGTTTGTAATATATTTATTAGATGTACTATGAAAATGTTTTTGATATACACTATGGATTTTATGAAATAAAGTTTTCATCTCTTGCAAATCTGGAGTGTGGTCATTTTCCCTTGCATATTGAAATCCACTATAGCCTGTGTCCTGAGGATTTTATGGGAGGCGGATCATCTATCAATCTAGAAGTGACATCCCATCCATTGTGTTCTTTTTTTAGTCATTGGGCATGGAGGAGGGAGGGACTGGGCTGTCATTTAGGATCTGTATACACACCCAAATGTGCAATGTCAATACCATGTGACCTGACTATGTAATTATGTGTCAAAACCTTGTGAGCAGCTATGCAGACAAACCAATAAACAAAGAGCTGCCAGCAGTCCCTACACTTCCTAAATATGTGATACTACAGAAAATGTATGACAAATGAGTGCAGCGCTAAGTGAACATGAAGTGTTAATAATATAATAAAGTGTGTGTGACCCCCTAAATATGTAAAGTGCTCAAAACAACCTCCCACTCCTCAGTAAAGTGCAAATGCTCTCACCTTCACATAATCTCCAATCATATGATATAATAATTTAAATTAATTGATGAAAATTAAATAATATATAAATAAATATACAATACAATTAATAAAAATAATGTGATTGTGAATCAATCAATTAATAGTGAGTAAGTGCTTGGCTAGGGTTTACATACCCTTTAAGATCTATCACTGCATGGTGCCAGACTGCCAACTATTGTATTTCAGAACCTTTACTGGCTATTGGGATGCTTGAATATGAAAGCTGAATGATATGAATCACCAATGGAACAAGCTTACTTTCTGTTTGTGGATAAATCTAGGTCCTGCGTACAGGCCTAGGATCCAAGGTCCTCCATTATATTAATTTACAAACTTTTGGTGTACATGATATATTTACTTTAATGAGTTGATTTGGAAGCATATATTAAAAAAAAAAATAAAAAATCTGTAAGTATATTAATTGTTTAAACATAAAAAGAGAAAAAGAAGTATGTAAGTTTTGGACTACAAGGGTGAATTAGTATCTTTGCTTCTATGAGATCTAACTACTTCTTGCCCATCACCACATTAGCAGCAGGTAGACTAATGAGCTTACTGCCAGCAAGCAGTTCAATTTTACAGTAGCAATGAGAATAAATAATTAATGTAGTCTTAGATTAAGGCACATTTGGTGTTTTTGGAGAGTATTGTCCTATGAAATTTCAAATTTTATTTAACCTTTCTTATCTAGGTGAAGATACAAAGACCTAGCTTGGTCCATTCCTCAGACAATCAGTCTTCTTGACCAACCGAAAAGGAGACCGTCTGAAGATCTTCACACCATTGTGAACTTTTTGTCCAATTCAAAGACATCTCCAGTAAAAGTGCCAAAATTATGGCCATGAATGCACTTTGGGAGACAAGGCCTTTCAGGAAATAAAAGGCTAAAATGGACACATTAATGCAAAAGAAAAGGTGAAACATAGGAGGAGAACAACTGAAGCCTGAATTGTATTTCCCAATATGAGACAGATAAAGAAATAATGGATCCAAGAATTATGACACCCTATGTCAATATTTTTAAAAAATTTATTGCACTCATGGAGGAAGAATGCTGTTTAACTGTATGCATTGGTTACATTTTAGCTGAACAGATCAATAAAAATAATAGATCATTTCATGTGTTCTGCACTATATTAAGTTTGACTCTTCATAGTAGTTCCTTCCTACATCCCCTTCACCTTATAAGATTTTTACTAAAAACCGGCCACAAATGTCAAGAAGTGGACATGTAGAGAAACAACAACTCTAACCCTGCTGGCCTGGGCACTCACCCATGAGTGCGGTTGTGTTTAACACAGCCCTGGACAAAGATCTAATTAATTCTGACATAAACACAGATATTAACAAAAATCAAGAAGGTGATTTGACTAAATACAAGTTCAAAAACAGTTGTTATTGCATTTAGCGATAGGAAGTCCCCCCACAAGACTCATACAGAAAAAAAACATTAGTAATGTGAAGAGTGGTTCTTACTTCTGACCATGTTTTATTTCTGATTTTGCTTACCTGTCCTGGTTAAGACTGTCCTCCCCATTTCTTGTGCAGGTTACATAGGGAGAGGAAGTGAGGGAAAATTTTGCCAAAGGAATTATGAAAAGAAATGAAAGCCTAAAAGGAATTATAACTCTTACCTACTAAAACCAATATTTTATTAAGTTTGATGTACAGGCAGGTTTTTAAGGTTAGTTTTTCAAATGTGATTTCCTTTCTCAGTTTGACAAATGCATGCATTTTCTGGTATAAAGAATTGTTTTATATCATATATTGTTGTACTAGCAGTATTCATTAATGCATTTAATAATATTAAAAACAATCCTGTATTAAATGCTGATCCTCTATGTTCTCCGGGTCTTTCAGATTTAAGATATTTTGCTATTTAATAAAACTAAATTCCAGAAATATTACCAATATATTATACACTATTTTATTTGTATATATATATATATATATATATATAAAATGCAATAGCTTTTATTTATTATTTTATTATGTTATTTATGAAAGTAAAAATATTTTTGTTACAAATTCTAATTATAATATTATCACAAAATTCTACTTAATAAACTGTTACATATTTGTGAAACAGCTAAACATTCCAATTTTGGGGTATCCTGAATTTCCTTCCAATAAATTTGAACTATTTTAAAGGCTATGTATAGTGACTTCTCCTTTAATTATTATGGTCAGAACTACAGTATATATATATATATATATATATATATATATATATTGTCGTGATCGCCGCTATTCATCTCCTCCCGCGGGGGGTGGTGCTAGTTTGAGGCCCCCCAAAATATTGAGCACCAGCCACTGCAGAGTATACATGGACAAAATGGAAACTTTATTGACAATGAAAAAAAATATGATTTATTTAATGAAGGACAGTGAAAATTGGGACATTTGCTGGCAGAGTGTCAAGTGGAAGTGAAGTTGGCCTACAGGAAGGTTGAAAACGACCCCTCTACTGTTCTTCTGCAAACACTGCCCTGCCAAACACAAAAAAAAAAAGGTTCTGACTGTGGTGTTGATATTTTTGACAGTTATAAAACGTGCAAGGCCTTGATGATTTTTCATGATTTGGTTCATGATTTTCATGCCGTGGCTGAAATAAATTATAGACCTAGTGACCATCAACATGATTGCTGCTAATCCTGAAAAATGTAATGAGATGGGTAAATGCTTAAGGTCAAAGCAGACATAAACATGGTAGCAAGGCCATGTTTCAAGAGGGTAGTTTGGGTAAACATTTCCCACAGTTTAGGACTCAGATATAGACAGTGCAGTGAGACTAGACTTCCTACTGGTTCAAGAGGGTATTTAGGGAAAGCAACTCCTGGAATGTGCCCTGGAAACCTGGAAGCTTCCTAGGGATGAAGTCTCCTATCCTAGATCCAAGTTTTGCCAGTATCCTGATTGAGCAGCTGTCATTTTAGTTTTGTGGGTGACTGGAACTCAACACTCTACCCTCCCCAGGAGATTGTGTGGCTTCTAGGGACCAGCTAGAGATGGCAGATGGGTGCCCAAGGCTTTGAAGGCTCATGCACACAGCTGTATGAAAATATGACAGCTAGTATGAATGATCTTGCTGGCAGAAGTTGGCAACAAAATCCTGCATAAAACATTCTCTGTATGCATGTATCATTTGAGCAACATACAGTATTACAGCGTACAAGGCCCTGTTGCAGGTTGCTTCTTGTATACGTTATCCTGTAAATAACACACTTCCTGCCCCTGGGTATCTATGTCACTCCAATGTATCTGTGGAGGAAGCCATAGTTGTCAACCTAGGCTGTTCTCCTGTAATGGACCACAAACACGTCTGTATCTCCACATCCATTACATGGTGGGCAGAACAATTGGTGTTTACAGAAGATGGTTGCAGGGAAGATATTCTTGGGTAAAGTTCAAGGAAAGTGACAAGAACATTGCATTTCTGACAAGATCAACTGGTATTGGAAAAAGTGTTCTTAGCGTAAAAAAAATAAATAAAAAAAAAGTAAACTAATGCAGCCACCACATCTAAGCCCTTGTACACACGGTCGGAGATTCCGACGGAATGTGTCCGATCGGACCAATTTGTCCGATATTCCGACTGTGTGTGGTCTACATCGGACTGTTTCCGTTGGAGTATCCAACGGACCAAGTTTTCCAACTTGTTGGTAAAGTGCCACACATGCTCAGATCAAATTCCTACACCAAAGCTATTGGCTACTAGCCTGAACGTAGTCCCGTCATAATGAAATAACGTAATCACGTCGTATTTTCCGTCAAGTTTGTCCGACCGTGTGTATGCAACAGTTTTGGACAAAATCCGACGGACAAAATCCGACGGATTTGGTTGTCGGAATCTCCAACCGTGTGTACAAGGGCTAAGGACTGTTAACCGCATTTTTGCTCTTTGGTTTAGTTATGTTTGAGAAGGTGTTTGGTGAATTCAGCGCATGATATAAAGGTAAAAGTAGGTTGCTTTGATATCTCTTTTTAAAAACAATATAGGACTTCCTAACTGGACCATTTTTACGGGAATTTATAATGAATATTTTCGTAATTTTAAGTTATTTTTAGTCTTGAACCGTCAGTAGCCAATCATATTTATAATCAGGTAAATTAAATATTGCATATGAAAATTTCATATTTTTTTTCTAGCCAGCTGGTAGAAACTCTAATTTCCCTTTGAGAAGTGATCATTCTCAATAGCCAATGTAAATGTATGGGACTTTAGCGTCTGATATCAACTGAGAAAGGTAGGAGGATCATGAGAGCGGAAAACAATTGGCTGCCAGCAATCCTATCTTCTATTTTTAGAACAAACAATTTTAAACAGACACTTTATAATTGGAGGTCAAATATATCATATTCATCAACCACCTACCTATAATTTATTGCACTGTTGTGTAACTGCTATTCAGTGTTTGCTTTTTAGCAATATTGTGAGGAAGCTTTGTATGAATAGCTATGGATCAAAGTGCAAAGTAAGAGTCGCTTTGAGAATAATCTTTTAAAGCGGAAATAAACATTTACTTAGGGAAGAAAAAAAAAAAAAACTGTGCTTGGTACTAAAATTAAATCAGATACATTAAAGCCGTGTAAACTTAGCAAATAATTAAATGAAAAAAGTTGATGAGTTTATGTGCACTGAGAACACAAAAATACAAGTGTCACAAATATCCTACTGCTGCTGTTTATATATTTCAGTGTTAACCAATCTTTCAACAAATTAAACTATCCGCAAATTAAATCATTAGTCCCATCCAACTAATCAGAATATCGCCAATAGAAAAATAAGAAAATAAAAAAATGAAATAAATTTTATGAAGAAATCTGATTTTAAACATTTTTTAATTGAATATGTTTTATAGCAGAAAAAAAAAAAATATAGTTTTTTTTTGTTTTTAAATTGTCGGTCGTTTTTTCTTATAGTGCAAAAAACAACAAAAAAAAATAAACAAACATAGAGGTGATCAAATACCACAAACGCAGTTTTTAATATTGATTGGACCCTGGGCAAAACTTTTCTTGGGGCCCCCCCATGCAGTTTCACTCTCCACCTGCTCTGAGACATACAATAAATAGCAACTAGACTCAAATTCAGTTTACTGAATCAGATCAGGAACCTATTGCGATTGGTTGCCAGTGGTTACAGTGTATCATTACCGCTCACTGACTGGTTGCCAAAGGTACAGCACACATTACGGTTCACTGATTAGTTGCTAGAGGTACAGCACATGATTTCTGTGTGTTGATTAGTTGCTAGAGATTACTGTGGCAATAAAAATAATGTGTATCTATCACAGGGTGGTTCTGTGGATACACTGCAAAATAAAAATTCCGAATGCCACGTCCTTTTAGTAATTTGAAGTAAAACAGGGGGAAAAAAGAAAAAACAAAAAGACGGAAGAGGGGGAAAACATACACACAAAAAAAAAACTAAAAAAAAAGTGTTGGTTGTGTTGAACTTTTTAGGCATACTAGTATAATTAAATATACAAAAGAGAAAAACAAGGAGAAAAAAATATATTTAAACTAAAAAATATTTATTTATAAAAAATAAAAATGATTGTAAAACATATCAAATACTGTTTTATATCCTGTCTAGATTAGTACATTTTACATAATATCCATATCTATTTCCATTAGGTATATACACCCAGAGGGTAAACAAATGTACATTAATACTTAATATAAGAAAAGATTACAATAGACAGGGTATTAATTACAGAACCGATCTTGGCGCTCTACATGTTTTGCGTTATAATCAACGCTTCCTCAGGAGCTATTATCCATTTTATTTCTTCATGGGAATATCCCAAGAAAAATGTGCAGGGAGAAAGGGAAGACAAACAAGGAAGTATTTCTCTAGGCAGATAGAGCGATTTTCACATCGACATCACACTTTTATATGTAAGGGAGCCTGCGATTAGCATAAAGGCTTCAGATATTTATGGTATAAGACAGCAACGGGAGATGATTTTGCACCATAATCTCTTGAATTAGGTTGGCCAATTCCTATAACCTCTCCAGCAGGGTGAGGTGTAGGCGAGCTTGTCTCGATGGCTCAAGGTTCAAGGGGGACCATCCAGCCCCTCGGTGTCTTCCTCTAACCAGGAAATAGGACCGCTGTTTTCCCCCTCTTCCGTCTTTTTGTTTTTTCTTTTTTCCCCCTGTTTTACTTCAAAAATTACTGTGGGGCATGATATACATATAAATGCCGCTGGCCGCTGCAATTTACATATGAATGTTACCACGATTTACATATGAATTTCGGTAATTTACATGTAAACATGGGGTCTGCATGTGAGTCATCTGTACATCACAATAGGGCAGAGCTGGGCAGCATTAGTAGCAACACTTCACACTGACATATTGGGACACAGCACAGGATTAAAACCTCAAGGGATGAGGGAATTTAAACCAGGATAGTTGGCAAGTATGAGACAGCTGTTTTGGGCCCCACAACAATGACAGGGCCCAGGGCAGCTGTCCCTTTTGCCCTGCCTTAAAAACGGCCCTGCACAAACATAAAGCTCTATTTATGGGGAATAATTACATAAATTTTAATTATGTACAGCATTGCATGACCGCACAATTGTCAGTTAAAGCAATGCAGTGCCCTAAACCTAAACCTTCCAGAGGTAAAGTGGTTAATCAGCGTGGCCCTGTTCGATTTAAAGCCCAACACTTTTTTTTCCTTCCATGCAGTGGGGCTGTGCTTGCACTGCTCAAGTTAACTGCGTGGTGTTTTTTTTTCTAGGGAAGAGGAGAGCTGAGATATACTTAACTGATCCTCCGATCTTCCCAGAAAAAGACTAGTCCGGCACCCCCACGCTCCAGTGGTATTGAATAGTGGATTGTTCCTAATGTCATCACGTCCAGAGCAGGTTTTATAGACCAGGACCAGTCCACCGCTTGGCCATGGGGGAGCACTGTTTTCCAGAAAATTGAAGTATCGGGTTAGTATGAGCTTTCTGCTCACCCCTAGACAAAACAAATAGTTAACCTGTGCAGTACGGGCACAGCCCCACTGCATGGGAAAAAAATTGCACCAAGCTGGCCTTTCATTTTTGCTGTGGCTGTGCATCAAACCACTGGGCCATGGCATGTGTGTTTCCCTGAGCAGCTTTTCCCCTTGTTCGGGTTGGTGGTCAGGGGGTGGCACAAACCCAGCTCAACCCCATGCTTTTGCCACACTCTATTCATGTAAATGAGCTCTAAGGGCTTTTTTACACTTGATTTTGGGGGAGGGTGGTAAAAACAAAGGCAGCCATATGGAAGGACAAAGAGGTGTGGCAAAAATGATCCCCAGTCACGTTGGACAGGCACTACGACCTGCTCATTAATGGGGCTGAGCTGCACCTGCCACACAAACACATGCAATGCCCCGCAACTGCATGCAATGCATGTGGTTTTGGTGTGGTGGTGTGGAATTTTAGCGGTTAAAACCCTTAAATGAGTGGCGAGGAAATAAGAACAAATAAGAAGGACATTCTGCTAACCCTTTGTTAAAGTGGTTCTAAAGCCTCAAAGTTTTTATGCATTCAGGTAAGAAACCTTGAGGCTGCAGGATCCCCCCATCTTTATACTTACTTTAGCCCGCTACAAACCAGCGGCGTGTACAACAGCAGTGGCTCTCGTCACTGTCTTCCTCCTCATTGGACCGATTGATAGCAGAGAGAGCCATTGGCTCCTGCTCCTGTCAATCCATTCCAGTGACAAAGGAGCGGGAGGCAGGGCTGAGTCCTACTGTCCATGTCAATGGGCACAGCAGAGGGGCTTAAGGAGTGAGCCCACACGAGTGCCCCCATGGAAATCAGTTTCCTATTGGGGGCACCAGTAAATGTGGACGAGCCAGAGGAGGATTGGGGGCACTCTGGGCAATTCTATTGCACAGAGCAGGTAAGTATAACATGTTTTTTATTTGAAAATAAAATAAAAATATTTCTATTTTACAACCATTTTTATTAGTGGAACTGATTGTGGCCACATGGGCATCTAGAACTGTATTGTTAATTATTGAGAATTATTTTACTCACAGAACATTACATTTAATTCTAGAAAACCCAGCCATTTTATTATATTTCTACTTTTCTGCTACAGGAGACATCTCTCCTTCTGTGTAGCAACTCCTACACCAGAGAGGACATGGGAAGGCAATGTCACCCATTCCTCTGGGAGTCACTTCACTTTGTGAAGATCTCCACACATTTTCTTCCTTGAATTCTGTGACACATAGTAACTATGCCCTGTGAGTAGGCACTGCTGTACCAAACATTTCACAGAGCTTGCTTTCTGAACTACAGAGGTGCGGAGAGGAGGAGTTTCAGGAGGCGAAGGCAGTACAGGAATCACTGCCTGCAGGCAGCAAGGTGCCATGGGATATGTAGTCCTTAGAAATTGAGATGCTACAAAGCATGCAGGGAATCCAGGAGGTTGTGGAAAGAGGCGAGCAGCAGACAGGCAGAAGTTGCAACATAAAAGGAGACTTTCCAAGTAAGGTTACATTGGATTGTCATATGTAACCATTGTTTGTATTGTTATTACAATGCTGATGTTGTAATATGAATGTGTATGCTGTGACCAGAGAACTCACATAATAACAAGGATGGCCTACTCGTGCGTGGTGGTGTGTGTACATGCCTCCATTCTATGCATTTTGTCACATCTGACATCATCGGGGGCACCAGATAATGTCAGCTGTGAAAAAATGCGCAGGGAGGAGTCACATACACATGCGCAGCTGCATGATGGCCTTCTTTGCTGTTGGAAGCCCGGCCTGTTGGCATTCATCACAATGGTGTCATGTACCTTGGAGATGAGCCTGACATGCAGAGGAGACCTCTCATATAGCCCCGGCTCATGGACCACTGGAGTTGCAACAGTGGCAGCGAGAGCGAGGTGAGGTACGAGTGCCTGCAGAGTCTCTTGCAGACTCTCTTGCTGGAGGAGTTATTGGCTGATGAGTAGCAGGTGCAGTGGGTGCAGGTGTGCTGCGGATGCAGGACACCGGATGCAGGTGTGCTGCAGATGCAGGACAGCGGATGCAGGTGTGCTGCGGATGCAGAATGGCAGAAGGCTGGAGTGGAGTCAGACAAGCCAGGTAAAACACAGAGGGTCCATCAGCATAAGCAGCAGACAGAGAGTGGTCAGAGTTCAGGTTTGGGAATGTAGAATCAGGCAAACAGGCAGCAATATCAGGGTCAAGCAGACCAAAGGTCAGGACTGTAGATAGCAGCGTGGTCAGGAATCCGGGTCAACACTGGATCAGATATGGGCACAGAATCAGAACACAGGGTACCAGCTGCAGATCAAACAGCAATGCACTAGTGCAGCTGCTGTCTTTATATAGGCCACTTGGCACCAGCATTAATAGCTAACATGCGTGTGTATTTTCACGCATGCACGTGTGCGTTTGCCTTTTAGCCTATGCCCGGCAAGACCAGCACCTGCAAATGCATGGCTGCGCATGCCATGTCCCTGACAGACAGATACATGCCTGATATCATTGATAATATGCAAGTACATATTTTTTGAACAATAAAGGGATAATAGTTTTACAGTATTACACTATTGGAGTGCTTTTCTTTCATTTCTGGGCTGGTGCCACTCTGGAACGAGTGTTAAGCCTTTACTGCCACTGCTTGGTTGCTGGAGCTGGTTTGGTTGCCATCCTTAAAGGGACCCTCCTGCCTGCCTGAGGTGTTGGATTATCTTTGTAAGCACTCTTATCAGGGGGTCACACTATATCTGGTAAGCAGTGCATGAGAGTGAAGGGTGTTACCTGGCTTTCTCCTTTTCCATCATGGTTGTGGGATCACTGAGTTTCTTTTGGACTTTGTTTGATTACTACTATGCATATTTTTTTTTCCCTTTATGGACTATTGACACAGGTACATATGCTTAGAAAACTGTTGCTTTGTTTATGTGCATGCAAACAGACTTCGATCTTTAGCCTGTAGTTGGAGATTTGATTCACATAGCAAAGGGCTAAGGCCTCTTTCACACGGACGATCCGTTCAGGTCCACCTGTCAGTTTTTTAGGCGGACCTGAACGGGCGCTCCATAGACCTCTCTGGAGCGACAGATATCAGCGGTGACATGTCCACTGACATCCGACCCGCTCCGATCTGAAAAAGTGTGACGGAGGAAAAACCTATTATTCCATCCATCTGTGGATCAGGTGACGATGGACTCTACGGTCTGTCCTCATCTTATCCCCCATAGGTGAGAGTGGCACTATGACAGGTCCGTCCCTGCGCAGTGTGCAGAGACGGACCTGTCATCTTCCTGCTCAGGTAGAATCGACGGAGCGATCCCCCGCTGAGCAGAGCAGGCTCTGTACCCGGACACATCCATGTGAAGGAGCCCTAACACAGTTGCAAATAGTATTATGTGTTCCTTCTCATCAGGTGCAATCACTTTAGACATACATGAAGAGACAGATTGAAAGATACTGGTGGACGTATACTTCTATTGGGCATGTGTCAGTGTGCTAACAATACAACCTACCTTATATAAAGGGCTGCCGTGGGGGGGGGGGGGGTTGACAAGTGCAACACTGTACCCAAACAGAATTTTTATTATTTTGTTCCCACAAATAGAGCTTTTTTTTTTGTGGTATTTGATCACCTGTGCGTTTTTTATATTTTGCTAAACAAATAAAAAAAGACCTAAAATTATGAAAAAAATTAAAATGTTTTTCTTTTGTTTCTGTTATAAAATTTTGTAAATAAGTACGTTTTCTCCTTCACTGATAAAGCGACACTGATGGGCACTGATAAGGTGGCACCAATGAGGTGGCACTGATGATGGGCACTGGTAGGCAGCACTGATGGGTGGCACAGATATGCAGCACTGATGGGCATTGATAGGTGGCACTGATAGGCGGCACTGCTGGGCACTGATGGGCAATGATAGGCAGCACTGCTGGGCACTGATACGTGGCACTGATATGCGGCACTGATACATGGCATTGATAGACATCACTGATGGCACTGGCAGGCATTGGGGGTGGGCACTGATTGACAGCTGCCTGGGCACTGATTGGAATTTCCCTGGTGGTCTAGGGTGGCATACCTGGTGGTCCAGTGTGGTGCCAATCCCTGGTGGGCCTGGCGGCATCCTGGTGGTTCTGTCAACAATCAGCACAGACCCCCCTGTCAGGTGTGAGTGAGGAAAAGCCCATCAACAGCTCTTCCTGTTTACATCGTGATCAGCTGTGATTGGACGCGGCTGATCACGTGGTAAAGAGCCTCCATCAGACTGACACACCGCATCACCAATCGCTGTGATGCACGAGAACGAAAGCCATGAGAGCCGCCATTTGACGGCCAGCGGGCGGAAAACGGTTAAAGGAATTTTTCATTTTTATTGTTTCACTTTAAGCATTATTAAAATCACGGGACCTGAAAAAAAATTGCCATTTTAAAAACATTTTTTCCAATTGATGTACGTCCCCTGGGGCAGTACCTGGGTTCCTATACACTTTTTATGGCAAAGAACTTGCATAAAAGCCTTCAGTGAGAACTTTGGATTTTGCAGGTTCGAGCCCCATTGACTTCCACTATTCCCACATATGTGATTTGACAGGCATTTTTGCCCGCAATAGCACTGCTTTCCATTTACATTAGCGCTCAGTTTCTGAGAGTTGAAGTCTTAGTTGGCCTTAATTGGGCGCTATTTTCTGGCACTGCAGGATCATTTTTTGGCACTATAGTAAATGACCCCCTAAACATAGTTGTTACTATGCCCTCAATCGATTATCCCTCTACATATTTTCTATGAACTTAAGGTCTAGAGACTGGCTAGGCCACTCCATGACCTTAATGTGCTTCTTCTTGAGCCACTCCTTTGTTGCCTTGGCTGTGTGTTTTGGCTCATGGTCATGCTTGAATACCCATCCACAACCCATTTTCAATGTCCTGGCTGAGGGAAGGAGGTTTTAACTCAATATGTGATGGTACACGGCCACATCCCTTTTATGCGGTGAATCTTGTCATGTCATTTGTGAGGGGGTTTGGAGGGTTTGGATATTATGTGTAACGGGTGGCTTAACCGACTGTGGATTAGGTCCTTCACATGTCATGGATTTGGCTCTTTGTAATCTGTGATCTCCATTTATAACTAAATCTTTAATGTTTTCCATGGGGAGTCATGTCCCCAATATTTGCTGAAGATAAGGGATAATCTATGTTGTAGATACATTATATTATCAAAAGTATTGGCATCCTAGTCTTAGTCCGTAGGGTTCAATATTGAGTTGGCCCACCCTTTGCAGATATAACAAGTTCAACTCTTCTGGGAAGACTGTCCACAAGGTTTAGGAGTGTGTCTATGGGAATGGGTTTGACCATTCTTCCAGAAGCGCATTTGTGAGGTCAGGCACTGATGTTGGATGAGAAGGCCTGGCTCGCAGCCTCCGCTCTAATTCATCCCAAAGGTGTTGAGGTCAGTCGAGTTCCTCCACCCCAAACTCGCTCATCTATGTCTTTATGGACCTTGCTAGCAGCACCACTCTCCCCATGTGTGCTCTCCTGTGGTCAGGCTTGTGGTGTGTTACCACACACCTTAGGTATGTTTTTATGCTTTTATTGGGACTCCTCCCCCCCCTTTTTTTCTTTTGCATTTTGAAATTGGAACTAAATCATTATTATCTGTATTATCTGCAGAGTAGACACAACCGCAGATATGTATTCTATTAATGAACATTTAGTCTATGGACGCTCCTATATAGCACTGAAGAGCGATCCACTATATATATGGTCAACTTATCTGTGACGTCATCTTTGCGGCACTGAAGTGCTTCTCAGGTATTAACTACAGGGGAGTGCCTTGAAATAAATATTATCTAACCTATAGCTCTAGATCTATCTACTTGCTCAAATGGTAATTGGAGCTTTTTCATTTAGCTGTTTATATGGCAGGTTCCATTCACGCCTTTACTGACTATACATTTAAGAATATGTTGAATACTGTGGGAGAGCTAAGCATACTTGGTTTGATTCTATATAACAGTGTCAGAGGTGAGTCTATATGCAACCAGGTGATTTTTTGTCACCACCGCAGGTGATCCCCTGGTGGTGAGATAGCTGCTTCCTCCTTCCTTATTACTATCAATTCTGGCTAAAGTGCATTACAGGTTAAGGAGGAAGTAAACCCTGATGGGTTTTACTTCCTCTTTATTCCCCTGCAAAGTAAAAGCATAATGGCCTAGTATGCATCGCGTACTAGCCCATTATGTGGCACTTACCAGCAAATGAAGCCCGCAATGTCCCCACTGGTCGCCGCATCCATCTTCACCACTCTTCTTTCCATAGACTCCGGCTCTGTGGCTGGCTGGAGCCACGTGATGTCACTCCAGTCACGGCACACGCTGGGGAAGAAACGGCACGGGGTCAGTTTCTTCACTGCTCATACGCCGATGACATCATTGGCACACTACAGGGTTACATTTCTCCTAATCCGTGCACATTTTGGAGATATTTTTAGTACATATAGTACTTATTATCACTTTACGGATATGTAAAAACAGGTAGCCTTGGCTCTCTGGGGACTCTCCCTTCTCATTGACGGAGACTGTTGCTGCCAATCACATCCAGCGAGCCAAAGAGGAGAGAGAGGGGGTGGGACCAAACAGGGAGGTGTATGGCCCATCTATTTTGGCTACTACACACAGTTGCACCAGATTCAATGCCCATCAAAGCAGCCTCGCCTGTGCCCATCAATGCAGCCTCATCTGTGCTCATAAATACAGCCTGACCTGTGCCCATCAATGCAGCCTTATCTGTGCACATCTATACAGCCTCACCTGTGCTCTTGTATGCAGCGTGACCAATGTCCATCAACGCAGCCTCACCTGTGCCCATCAATGCAGCGTTACCAATGCCCACCAAAGCAGCCTCACCTGTGCCCATTAATGCAGCCTCACCTGTACCCATCATTGCAGCGTGGCCAGTGCCCACCAATGCAGCTTCACCTCTGCCCATCATTGCAGCTGACCAGTGCCCACCAATGCAGACTCACCCATGCCCATAATTTCAGCCTCACCTGTGCCCATCAATGCAGCGTGACTTGTGCTCATCAATGCAGTCTGACATGTGCCCATCAATGCAGCCTCACCTGTGCCCATCTATGCAGCCTCACCTGTGCCCATCTATGCAGTGTGACCATTGTCCACCAATGCAGCCTCACCTGTGCCCATCAATGCAGCGTGACTTGTGCCCATCAATGCAGCCTGATCTATGTCCATCAATGCAGCCTTATCTGTGCCCATCAATGCAGCCTCACCTGTGCCCATCTATGCAGCGTGACCAATGCCCACCAATGCAGCCCCGTATGTGTCAATCAATGCAGCGTTACCAGTGCCCACCAATGCAGCCTCACCTGTGCCCATTAATGCAGCCTCACCTGTACCCATCATTGCAGTGTGGCCAGTACCCACCAATGCAGCTTCACCTCTGCCCATCATTGCAGCGTGACCAGTGCCCACCAATGCAGCCTCACCTGTGCCCATCATTTCAGCCTCACCTGTGCCCATCAATGCAGCGTGACTTGTGCTCATCAATGCAGCCTGACATGTGCCCATCAATGCAGCCTTATCTGTGCACATCAATGCAGCCTCACCTGTGCCCATCTATGCAGTGTGACCAATGCCCACCAATGCAGCCTCCCCTGTGCCCATCAATGCAGCGTGACTTGTGCCCATCAATGCAGCCTGATCTATGCCCATCAATGCAGCCTTATCTGTGCCCATCAATGCAGCCTCACCTGTGCCCATCTATGCAGTGTGACCAATGCCCACCAATGCAGCCTCGCCTGTGTCCATCATTGCAGCATTACCAGTGTCCACCAATGCAGCTTCACCTGTGCCCATTAATTCAGCCTCACCTGTACCCATCATTGCAGCGTGGCCAGTGCTCACCAATGCAGCTTCACCTCTGCCCATCATTGCAGCGTGACCTGTGACCATCATTGCAGCGTGACCTGTGCACATCAATGCAGCCTCACATGTGCCCATCAATGCAGTGTGACTAGTGCCCACCAATGCAGCCTCGTTTGTGCCGATCATTGCAGCGTGACCTTTGCAGAGGAAGAGAGAGAGTATCATCACAGAGTGGGGATTGCTCACTGTAACAGCTTTTCTTTATATTGTTGTCTGCTCGCGGTCACCCACAGTCCCACCTCCTGACCCGGCACCCGTGACAGACAGAATGCCGGTCCAATGCTGCCTGTGTTCTTTCTGTCACAGGCGCTGGGTCAGGAGGCGGGATAGTGACTGCGGATGGGACATAAACACAAAAAGACGCTGATGCAGCGTGCTTAGTTGTTACCATCTCTCCTGGATGGCTTTGGAGCAGCGGCTGGTTGTCTCAGACGGGTCCTTTGTTAGGTAGTGTGCATCCCATATGTAATTATTATTTTGCTATGTTCCCTGAATGTTGCCTCTTTTCCTGGTTGTCACTTACTAGCTTTTGTTTCTCCCCCCCCCCCCCCCCCTTTCTATTTCCAGATGACTCAGTGCTTAATGACTGGTTGGAGATTACTTTCTAGTGCTGGCTGTTTTGTTCTTCCCAGTATTATCGATTTGTGACGCATATGGGAATGATTCACTTGATTACTATCACTATTTCTTGGTTGTGCTGTTGGTTGTCAATGGCTCCCCCTCCATAAGACATCACTGGCTGTTTAGCTAGGTAAGTTTGTATGCTCTAGCTCTTCCCATACTTAGACTACCTCTACATTTATCAATAATTAGTGGGAATGCTTTAGCAGTCCCACTATTGTTATTTATTTTTTTTATTTATGAATCATCATCTTTTAAATTTTATTATTATTCTGTACGTTTTTTGGCTCTGCGTAACTTCTGCATACTTTCAGCTATTAAAGCCATTCAACTTTTAACATGTTCAGCTCTATCTGATGATGATGGGACTTCTTCAACTTTTTTTCTACTATTTATACTTTTTAAAATATTAAGTTTTTTAACACTTTTTTTTTAACATTGAAGTCAATGAGAGCATGCTTAAAATCCATAAAATCTTCTTCCGCTGCCAAAAGTTTCAGCTCCTTCATTATTTCACCTACAGATGCCAAACAAACTTTAAAATGATCACAAAATATTCCGCTATCTGGCTATATCTTTTCAGTTTGATATCTTTTACAGTTTTTGTGAAAAAGCTGTTTAAGTTTAGTGATCATTTCAGAAAATTTCATTAAATTTAGGGCAGCCAGGCTTTTGTTGTCTGTTTTGTTTCCATGGTTACCAACACTTCTTATACACAGTGATGGGCAGTGGGGGAGAGCACAGACACACCATGTACTCATTTATAATAGTGGAATACGATGGGCAGTTTTGATGGGGGCAATATGATGGGGCAGTTTTGATGGGGCAGTTTTGATGCTATTCAGCATTCCCACGCATTTTCTCCAGGAAATGCATTTTCTAGTTTTATATTATAATGTTCTATTATATGCTAATCTTAAGCCCCGTACACACGAGAGGACTTATGTCCAACAGACTTCCGAAGGAGTTCCGTCGGAGTTCTGCCGGAGTTCCGACGGAGTTCTGACGGACTTTTCGGCTGAGCGGACTTGGCCACACACAATCACACTAAACTCTGACGGATTCGAACGTGATGACGTACGACTGGATTCGAATAAGGAAGTTCATAGCCAGTAGCCAATAGCTGCCCTAGCGTCGGTTTTAGTCCGTCGGAATAGCATACACACGAGCGAATTTTTCGAAGGGACCGGGTCCGGCGGAGTTCCTTCGGAAAAATTTGAAGCATGTTTCATATTCTAAAGTCCTTCGGACTTTGGCGAGTCAAAAGTCCGTTGCAGCCCACACACGATCGAATAGTCTGACGGACTCAGTCCGTCGGACTTTGGATGTTGAAAAGTCCGCTCGCGTGTACGGGGCTTAAGACAATTTTTTTGTAGATTTCTATATCTACACTTAATTCCGGCAAAGTTTTCACCTGATCCCTAAGCAGCCACCCTACCTCACATAATATTTAATCATACTGTTAATACCTGCCTATACAGTAAGTTTGATTTTAGTATTTTGTTCCATTGTCATGTATATTTATATTATTCTATATACATAATACCATAGCTCCTTATATGCCCCCCTTAACCACTTGCCGACCAGCTCACATACATATACGTTGGCAAAGTGGCTCATTCCCGCAAATCCCTGTACCAGTATTTCGGCTCATAGCAAGTGGGCACACCTGCTGCATGGCGGGGGGGGACCTGCTGCGCGTGGCTGGAGACCGCAATCACAGCCAGCACGAGAGCTAGAACACAAATCCTTGTTTTGACAGGAGAGAAGAGACAGATCTGCTGTTCGTAGCAATTACGCACAGTAATCTGTCTCTTCCTCCAGTCAGTCCCATCTCCCCACAGTTAGAAACACTTAAGACGCGTACACACGTAGCGGTATGTCCGACGTACTTAGTCTGGCGGACTTCCCGCCAGACTGTCCGTAGGACTTTCCGAACGGGCTACTTGCCCACACACAGCACTTTTTCAGCGGACTAATACGGCGTACTAAGTCCGTCAATACTATCCGCCCTACTTTTGAAATGAACGGACTCGCCCACACACGTGGAGGAAAGTCCGCTCATTTCGAGCGCGTCTGCAGGTAGGTGGGGCCCGCGAAGGAGACGTCGCTGGCCCCGCCGCCTGGTATAGACTTAAAGGGGAATCCCAACGCCGAAAAAAATCGGCGTGGGGGTCCCCCCCAAGTCCACAACAGACCCTTGTCCGAGCACGCTACCCGGCCGGCCAGGAAAGGGGGGGCGAGCGAGCCCTCAACATGGGGGTGCCTTGGGGAAGGGGGGGCCGCGCAGCCCCCCAACCCCAAAGCACCTTGTCCCCATGTTGATGAGGACAAGGGCCTCTTCCCGACAACCCTGGACGTTGGTTGTCGGGGTCTGCGGGCGGGGGGCTTATCGGAATCCGGGAGCCCCCTTTAATAATGGGGCCCCCAGATACCGGCCCCCCACCCTATGTGAATGAGTATGGGGTACAATGTACCCCTACCCATTCACCTGTAAAATAAAAGTACAAAAAAACACAACACACGAGATAAAATACTTTATTGCACAGCTCCGGGGGTCTTCCGTCTTCGGGGGTCTTCTCGCCAGACTCCTCCGCTATCTTCTTGTAGCTCTTTTGCTAGCGGAGGAGTCCGGCTTTCTTTCTCGCCGCCGGCCTCTTCTTCCGACTTCGGGGGTCTTGTCTCCCTCTTCGGTTCTTCTGCCGGACCACCGCGCCTTCTTATAGCTCTTTTACAGGCGGTGGCCCGGTCTTCTGTCACCGCCGCCGCCTTCCGTTCTTCTTCTTCTTCTCCTGGAGATGTTGACTCGACGATCTCTCCGGCCGCAATCCCAGGGACGCGCTGCGCTGCCACTTATATAGGGACAAGGGGCGGTGTTACATGGGTTTATGTCACATGGGTTGGTGTCACATGGTGACCCCGCCCCCTTACTATGTCACAGTACCGGAGGATGCTGGGACTGTCGCCATGTGACATCAACCCATGTGACCAACCCATGTGACATAAACCCATGTGACACCGCCCCTTGTCCCTATATAAGTGGCAGCGCAGCGCGTCCCTGGCATTGAGGCCGGAGAGATCGTCGAGTCAACATCTCCTGGAGAAGAAGAAGAAGAAGAAGAACGGAAGGCGGCGGTGGCGGTGACAGAAGACTGGGCCATCGCCTGTAAAAGAGCTATAAGAAGGCGCGGTGGCCCGGCAGAAGAACCGAAGAGGGGGACAAGACCCCCGAAGTCGGAAGAAGAGGCCGGAGGCGAGGAAGAAAGCCGGACTCCTCCGCTAGCAAAAGAGCTACAAGAAGATAGCGGAGGAGTCCGGCGAGAAGACCCCTGAAGACGGAAGACCCCCGGAGCTGTGCAATAAAGTATTTTATCTTGTGTGTTGTGTTTTTTTTGTACTTTTATTTTACAGGTGAATGGGTAGGGGTACATTGTACCCCATACTCATTCACATAGGGTGGGGTGCCGGTATCCGGGGGCCCCCTTATTAAAGGGGGCCCCCGGATTCCGATAAGCCCTCTGCCCGCAGACCCCGACAACCAACGGCCAGGGTTGTCGGGAAGAGGCCCTTGTCCTCATCAACATGGGGACAAGGTGCTTTGGGGTTGGGGGGCCGCGCGGCCCCCCCTTCCCCAAGGCACCCCCCAAGTTGAGGGCACGCGGCCTGGTACGGCTCGGGGGGGGGGCGCTCGCTCGCCCCCCCTTTCCTGGCCGGCCGGGTAGCGTGCTCCGACAAGGGTCTGTTGTGGACTTGGGGGGGGGCCCACGCCGATTTTTTTTGGCGTTGGGGTTCTCCTTTAAGTCCATACCAGGCGGCGGGGCCAGCGACGTCTCCTTCGCGGGCCCCGCCTACCTGGAGACCCGCTCGAAATGAGCAGACTTTTCTCCGGGCGGGAAAAGTCTGCTCATTTCAAAAGTACGGCGGACTGGCACACACACGGCCGGATTGTCCGCCGAAATGCGAGACCGGCGGGAAGATTGGTGTGCAACACGGCATTCTAAGTCCGCCGTACTTTCGGGTCAAAAAAGTATGCCGGAGGCTACACACGGAGGGATTGTTTGGCGGACTTGAGTTTGCCGGACTTTTCCACCGGATTGTTTGATCGTGTGTACGCGGCATTATGAGGGAACACATTTAACACTTTAATCGCCCTCTGGTGTTAACTTCTTCCCTGACAGTGACAGTTACACAGTAATCATTTCATTTTTATAGCACTGATCGATGTATAAACGTTAGTGGTCCCCAAAAAAGTGTCAAAAGTATCCGATCTGTCCATCACAATGTTGCAGTCCCGCTAAAAATTGCAAATCACTACCATTACTAGTAATAATAATAAAAATGACATAAAAATTACATAAGTCTATCCCCTAATTTGAAGACGCTATAACTTTTGCGCAAACCAATCAATATACGCTTATTTCCATTTTTGTCTTTTTTCTTTTTACCAAAAATATGTGGAAGAATACATATTGGCCTAAACTGATGAAGAAACTTGTTTTTTTAAAAACATTTTTGACATTTTTATTATTATAGCAAAAAGTTAAAAAGTATGTTTTTTTTTAAACAATGAGCGTTCTTTTTTTGTTTATCACACAAAAAATAAAAAGCACAGAGGTGATAAAATACCACCAAAAGAAAGTTCTATTTGTGGGAAAAAAAAACATTTCAATTTTGTTTGGGTACAACTCCGCCCGACCATGCAATTGTCAGTTAAAGCAAAGCACTGCCGTATCCCAAAAAATGGCCTGGTCATTAAGGGGGAAAATCTTGCGGGCTGAAGTGGTTAAGTTTGTTGATGTTTATATTATACATATTGCTATCTTATTGATATCATGTTGAACTTGTGTACGCCCCCATAGCTGTTGGTTTGTTCCTCTTATTGGATTGGGTACTCCGTCTGTTGGGCCATTGGGATTAGACAGCTGGAATATATTTACTTATATATTTGTGTTTAATATTTCTATGATAGCTCCTGAAGAAGTTCTTGGTGCATAACATGTAGAGCGAGCTACATCACTACTCTACTACACATCAAGCACTCTGGAACGTATTCTTATTTTCTATGTAGAGTAAAAATTTGATGTTAGATTGTGCCCCCTTACAATTCATGAATTTTAAGTGGAATTGTTTACATTTTATATTATAATTAAATAATTTTATCTCAAACTGTGTTATTGTTGTGCCTAAAAAGTCCAGGTTCTATGTTCTATTATCTATTTCCCAGTCAACCCCGCCAGTCGGCTGTGCTCGCCCCCCCCCCTCTGAGGCAGCCCTCACTCGCCAGAAATCATTTTGCACTCGCAAAATGTGAGTGGACGAGTGGAAAATTTGAGGGCTGGTATAGAGTAAGGGAGGGTTATAACCCTTGTCAGTGTTTGTTTTTGCCATCTGTGTCCCATTGGGGAGATTTTTCATCACTTCCTGTTCCATAGCCAAACTGGAAGAGAGGGATTCCCTGGTTCTGATCAGTCACCAGAACTAGTGTCCCCATGGAAAGACTTCCCCTCTATTACTGTTCTGGTGACCACACAAATATTTTTTTTTTCTCTATCAGTGATAATAATCCACAGGACAAATAGAGAGGAAAGATATCCCTAGACACAGGGAGCATAAAAAAACGATCCCCCTTCACTCTATCCAAAACGAATAAAAAAGTTCTCCTTTTAGTTATAATTAAGATCAATGACAGTATTTTGACAGTTGACACTGCCAGGTACCACAGAGACGAGTCACAGGGGCCACATCAAACTTTTGCTATGGCGCCCCATGATATGTAGTTATATCCCTGCCTAGCATGATGTCTCCAACTATCCTCTTTTTTCAGTTCTTATAAGCAAAGCCCTGTGATGTTGGAAAGTCATTTCTAAAGATGTATATATTATTTTATACTTTCATTTGTTTCTCAGTTTGAGAGTGTTTTCCAGTCTATACTTTACTACAAAAGTCTGCAGTAAGTAGGGACAAAACTCAGTGTTATAATCTTTTCCAACCCTGGCTTGGTATAGATATCACAGTTTATTAAACCATGAAATAATAAATCTAGGTCTTTGTGCTAAGTAGGGCTATAAAACTTCTTGCTAAACAGTCCTATAAAGTATTAAATTGTATGAAGAATAGGGATCTATTAAGCAATAGTCATATGCAAATTCTCACGACTACGGGAATAAACAAGATGCCACAATAAAATATCCAAGTAGATGTAAGAAGAAGATAAACTAGTATAACACGCAGAGTTGTTATAAATACATTAGGCTTTACTGTTATCATAGACGTCATACCTGCGTTGGCTTTGGTTTCTACAATGACGAATGTGTGCAGTCACATAATTCTTCTCTAAAAATTATTTTACATTTTTTAAATGTTTCTGGATATTCGGTCGAAAAACAAAACCATTTTAGAACAGGGGTCAACAAACCTTGCAGTACATGAGCCACATCATATGTTTTACAAATATTTGACTTGGATCCTTTTTGTAATCAGTAAGATATGATTCAGAACAAAAGGCACTTTAGTAAAACAAAGCAAAGACATTTAAAATAGTCCCAAATTTATATTAGTGACCTTATAAAGCTCCCTTATATCAGTGTCCCCATCAGTTCCCCTTAGGCCCCTTTCACACATGCGGACATTATGTCCGTATTTCATCCATCTGTTTGCGGATGAAATACGGACATACATGCATTCCTATGGGATAGCGGGTGTCTGCGGATAAACATCCGCAGACACCCGCTGTCGTCCGCCTCCGCTATTGTCTGATTCTGCAGACGGAGGAAAATCCTATTTCTTGATCATACATCACGGGACACAGGAGCTTCATTACATAGTGGGTTATATAGGCACCTCTGGTGATTGGACACTGGTTGACCCTAATTAAAGAGAATTCCTCCCCTATATAACCCCTCCCATCTGGGAGGCACCTCAGTTTTTTCGCCAGTGTCTGGTTGATGGTCACGTAAAACTTAGCTCTATGCAGGTCCCTGCGAGGGCCGAAGGGCTACAACAAACCGGATCCATACCTCGGGCCGATATTTGACTCCCAAGATGGTATGGTACCCGGGCCTCGTCTGCCGAAGAAACAAGGTTTTGCCTGTAAGTCCTCTCCATTGGAAGACTGGGCTCTGGGAAAACCAGACTTGGGGTACTGTTTACTCAGAGCGCCCGTAAGTTTCTGGCAGAGCTTTCTACATGGCCCAGGTGGGAGGATCTTTTCGTAAGAGCCCCAGATATACCTGAAGGTTGGCTAACAATACCCGCCGTGATGGGTGAAGGCTGGAATTGGTCTGATATCAGCAATTCCTGCGGCGGGGACAGGTAAGGGAAGTCATCCTGTATATTTATATATATGAATGGATTTCTTCATTGTGAGTAGTTGTATGTCTTACCTGGTTTCCACCACTAGAGGGAGTAAGAGCAGCCTGATGCATACTTACATGCCTTCCAATACAAACACGCTCAGTAAAAGCCTGGTTCTCCAGCTACTCACGTCTCCTTTACAGTTCCTGCCACAGTTAAAGGTAAAAAGGGGTCCCACGCAGGTCAGGGGTCCCACGTTTCTCCCTTTGGGTTCTCCTTCCCCCCCGGATTCCGCGGGCGCGTGCACGCGCGCCGGGCGCGCTCCCAGCCTAATGGAGGAGGGGGGGTGTGGTTGCGAGCCGTGCACGTTAGTGTGCACGGCGCTGTACTGCGCAGGCGCCAGGCGGCAGTTTTAAAAAGCCCAGAGCGTCAGGGGACTGTAACTGGAGACACAGGAGCTGTGGGCTGTAAGCATCCATGGGGATTGGATCCAGGCAAACCTTAAGACACCTACTCAGCATCAGGTTGTGCAGTTTAAGCAGATATTGATTTATTGTGAGACTTTAAGCGCAACAGTGATCGCATTTGTACTAGTACCTCTGCTTTGTATCTTAGTACTATGTCTCCTCGTAAGAGGGTCTCAGGGGGAGGTAATAAGAGCACCGGCAAGTCACCGCCTAGGTCCAGGGGTTCCAAAGGTGCCTGTAAATTACCATCCCCCTCTGCAAGACTGGAGCCTGCCTCTCAAGACGAGTCGGTGCCCCTTTCAGGCTTTGCAGCCTCTCCTAATGTCGCAGCCCCTGTCTATGTCACTGAGGACTCCCTTAGGGCTACATTGGAGGGTTTTGAAGGGAGGATCATGAATTTTATTTCTGCTTCCCTAAAAGATAGCAGGAAAAGGGGTAGATCCCTTCCCTCTGCTGAAATCCCTCTCTCAGATAGTTGTTCTGAAAATGAGGAGGGATCCCTATCCTTGGATAGGGATCATGAGCAGTCGGATGAGTCAGAGGAAGAGGAGATAGTCCCCTCCTCCCAGGCACTCAGAAAGCAGGTGCAGTATTATACTGAATTGGTGCGTACCACGTTCAGAATGCCGGCTGCTGAAGTCGCTACATCCTCTGTCTCTTCCCTGGGAGTCAGGAAAGCCCCACAGACTGCTTGTTCCTTCCCAATTCATCCTTTAATGGATAAATTGATGTATGAGGATTGAGGACATCCTGATAAACTGTTTACTCCTCCCAAAAGGTTTTCTATGCATTATCCTGTGGAGGAAAGTTTCACCAAGAAATGGGGGGTCCCATCTGTCGATGCGGCTGTTTCTTGTGTGAATAAAAACCTAACTTGTCCTTTGGATAATGCGCAGGTATTTAAGGATCCAGCTGACAAAAGGCTGGAAACCTTATTAAAAGCCTCCTTTTCCATGGCTGGCGCTGTGGTGCAGCCTACAGTCGCAGCCGTGGGGTTGTGTCAGTTCCTCAAGGAACAGGTTAAACAGATGTTTGGACTCCTTCCCAGTGAGGAAGTAGAGAATTATGCAGAGATGCCTCACATCTTGTGTTTCATAATTGATGCGATTTTGGATTCTGTCCAACAAGCATCGCGTTTGTCCCTCATGTTGGTTCACATGCGAAGGACCCTATGGCTAAAAAATTGGGCTGCTGAGATGTCATGCAAAAAGCATTTGACTGGGTTCCCGTTTAAAAGGGAGCGTTTGTTTGGGGAAGAATTAGATAAATTCGTCCAAAATATTTCAGGAGGTAAGTCTACTCTCCTTCCAGTCAAAAAGAGCAAACGTCCTTCATTCAGGCGTACTCTCTCTCCCGAAGCATCAAGCTCTAAACAGTGGCGACGGCCTTCCCAGCCCCCCCTCTGCTAGAAAGCCTCAGGGCCGAGCCCAGGGACAGAAAAAGACTTGGGGGCGAAAGCCTGCCAAGCAGACCCCCAAGACCTCCTTGTGAAGGGGCGCCCCCGCTCGGCAGAGTGGGGGGAAGGCTCCTGTAGTTTGCAGGCGCCTGGCGGGAAGAGATTCAGGACAAGTGGGTGATCTCGTCGGTATCTCTGGGCTACAGGCTAGAGTTTCAGGAGATTCCACCTTCTCGTTTTCTAAGGTCAAGGATCCCCAAGGATCCAGTAAAGCAGAAGCCGCTATTCCTGGCCTTAGATCAGTTACTATCCCAGGGTGTGATAGTAGAAGTGAGCCCGAAAGATCAGGGTTCAGGTTTTTATTCAAATCTCTTCACCGTTACAAAGCCAAACGGAAGTGTCAGACCTATCCTGGATCTGAGAGACCTAAACCGGTTTTTACACATCCAGACCTTCCGGATGCAGTCAATGCGCACTGTGGTCTCCTCCCTGCAAGGGGGAGAATTCATGGCATCAATAGATATCAAAGACGCATATCTCCAATCTCCATGTGCCAATATTTCCCGCACACCAGAAGTTTCTAAGGTTCGCGGGAGAGCGGCGCCATTTTCAATTTGTGGCCTTGCCGTTTGGGCTGGCTACGGCCCCTCGAGTCTTCACAAAGATTCTGGACCCTCTCTTAGCAATCTTAAGAGTTCAGGGCATAGCCGTCATGGCTTACCTAGACGACTTGCTTCTCGTAGAGAGAACTGCAGCGTGCCTAAGTCGCAGCGTCACCAGGACGCTAGAACATCTAGAGCGCCTAGGTTGGATTATAAACCTAGAAAAGTCGTCCTTGCAACCGACCACCAGGTTGGATTACCTGGGTTTGATTATCGACACCGGGGCAGGTCATGGATCCTCCCTCTCCGGCCAGATCTGCTCTCACAGGGTCCAATCTACCATCCTGCTTTACGCAGTCTGAATTTGACGGTCTGGCTGCTGAGACCCACATTCTGAGAGACCGTGGCCTTTCGGGGCCAGTCCTTTCTACTCTGGTCAATGCCAGAAAGCCGGCCTCCAGGCGTATCTATTACAAGATCTGGAGGACATATGTTTCCTGGTGTGAACTCAGGAGATGGCATCCTAGAAAGTAGGTCATTAACAGAATCTTGGCCTTTCTCCAGTCAGGCCTAGAAATGAATTTGGCCATAAGCACCATCAAGGTGCAGATTTCGGCCCTGTCGGTATTTTTTCAAAAACCTCTTGCATCACACTCCCTAGTACGGGCTTTTATCCAGGGGGCTATGCGGATAAAACCGCCAGTTAAACCTCCGGTATGCCCATGGGATCTGAATTTGGTTCTCTCGGCCTTACAGGGCCAACCATTTGAACCTTTGCATCTGGCTTCTTTAGCTCTCTTGACTAAAAAGCTGGTCTTCTTAGTAGCCATATCCACGGCTAGAAGAGTATCAGAATTGGCAGCTCTTTCCAGTAAAGAGCCGTATTTAATTATCCACAAGGACCGGGTGGTTATGCGTCCCAGCGGGTCCTTTCTACCTAAGGTGGTTTCGGGTTTCCATCTGAATCAGGATATAATCCTACCATCCTTTTTTCCGAATCCTCAGTCCATAGAGGAAGAATCTTTACACACTTTAGATGTGGTTAGAGCAATCAGTCTTTATCTTCAAGCAACTGCTCAGATAAGGAAAACTGATTGTTTATTTATTCTGCCGGAAGGCCCTAGAAGGGGTCAGGCAGCGTCAAAGTCCACTCTCTCAAGGTGGATCAGACAAGTTATTTCTCAGGCCTATAGCTTAAAGGGGAAGATTCCTCCTTTTCAGGTGAAAGCGCACTCTACTAGGGCTGTCAGTGCCTCTTGGGCAGTGCATCACCAGGCCTCCCTGGCTTAGATCTGTAAGGCTGCGACTTGGTCATCAGTCCACACATTCACCAGATTCTATCAGGTGGATGTCAGAGGGCAAGAGGATATCGCCTTCGGGCACAGTGTACTGCAGGCTGCAGTTTAGGTCCTCAGGTCCCTGGCGGTCTATATTTATGATCTGTGTCTCCCTCCCCTCAACCTGAGCATTGCTATGGGACATCCCACTATGTAATGAAGCTCCTGTGTCCCGTGATGTATGATCAAGAAAATGGGATTTTTATATACAGCTTACCTGTAAAATCCTTTTCTTGAGAGTACATCATGGGACACAGGGCTCCCGCCCCTCTTGGGTTTTACGTGGTTTCTTATTGCTTTGCTACAAAACTGAGGTGCCTCCCAGATGGGAGGGGTTATATAGGGGAGGAATTCTCTTTAATTAGGGTCAACCAGTGTCCAATCACCAGAGGTGCCTATATAACCCACTATGTAATGAAGCTCCTGTGTCCCGTGATTTACTCTCAAGAAAAGGATTTTACAGGTAAGCTGTATATAAAAATCCCATTTTTTCTATCCGTCTACAGAGCGGATCGGATGAACACGGACCGTCTGTCCATGTTCATCCGATCCCCCGTAGAGGAGAGCGGAGAGCTGACAGGGCGGTCCCTGCACAGTGTGCCGGGACCGCCCTGTTATCCGCCGGCTCAGCGGGGACAACGGAGCGATCCCCGCTGAGCAAGCTGATCATCACGGGGCAGATCATTACTGATCCGTCCCGGGTGAAAGGGGTCTTACATCAGAATCACCATCACAGACCACCCTTACAACATTGTCTTCATCAGGGTCCCCCTCTACATCAATGTCCCCATCAGAAATCTACCTACAGGTATATCAGTGTTCTCATCAGAGTCCCCCTTAAATCAGTGCCCCTTCAGTACCCCATCACATCAGTCCCCCATCAGGGTCCCTATTTTTCATCAGTGTCTTAAACAGACACCCCCCTTAACATGAATGTCCCAAGCAGAGTCCTGCCTTACATCAGTGTCCCCTTCATAGTCCCCTTTACCACTGTGCCTTACAGTGTGGCTTTAGCTGCATATCAGCAGGGCTACAGCAGGAAGGCAGATCAAGTCTGGACAGAAATTTTGTCCTCTTATTAATGCTCAGGGCAAGGTCATCATTGACTGCTAGGACCACTGGGCTTCTAGCAGTCAATCAACTGCACAGTGCAACGGGAAGACGGATGGAGAGGATGTGGGACTACCAGCATGGGAGACTGCATGTGGGAAGAGGGTGAAGGCTAACCTATCTGAATCCTAAGTCTGAGGATCCGCCACTGACCCTAGCTGTGGGTGGGATAAAAAAAAAATCTCCTTGGGTGGGCGTGGCCTGGCCGAGCACCACGATGGACGCGTGAGCGAACTGCTCCTACCGCTGACTCTCCTTTATCAGCTCAATCGGTGAGATTCTGCAGAGATTACCGGCCAAAAAGATGGGGACAGCTTCCCGTAACGCCTCGGCTTCAAGATCCCGCTCGCCTAGACAACATACGGGTGGAAACACTCAGAATATCCCCGAGATGTTCTGCTCTCAGAGAGGCAAAATGGCGGCTTCCCGCCACAGCCACTCACGGCATGCTACACCGCCGCTGTCCGATGCGACACTGGTCTCACGGGGTACATCGCAGACGATCACCGTAAATCGAGACACATCGCCGCAACAACCGGTCAGCATACATGACCTACAGAGCATAGCGGCTGATATCAAAGACACGTTGTCGGCCGCCATAGCAGATCTGCGAGTCGACATCCATGCGCTCACAGACAGGGTCATGGAAGTAGAGAGGTTTTCCGCGCAGCATAAAAACGTGCTCCGCAAAGCTACTAGGAAGATTGATCACCACACACTTCAACTGAGAGAATCTCAACGCCACATCGAGGACCTCGATAACCGTGGCCGTTGTCATAACATCAGAATCAGAGGATTGCCAGAAAGCATTGATTCAGACATTTTGAAACAGGAGGTGATCGCTCTATGTAACTCCTTATTGAACAGGCCTAGAGAAACTCGTATCGAAATGGAAAGAATCCACAGGGCTCTACGCCCCAAAGGCAAGACGGACCCCCCTAGGGATACAATTTGTTGTATCGTGGACTACAGGCTTAAAGAGGAGATCCTACGGCAAGCAAGGGACAAACAACAACTACAACACGGAGGTATGCCCATTCAGATCTTTCAAGATTTATCCTCTATCACATTACAAAATCGCAGAGACCTGAAACCCCTGCTGGAAGTTTTGCGCACACAGGGCATACAATACAGATGGAAGTTTCCCTTCGGTCTATCGGCCACAAATAGGGGAAAAACAGCATTACTGAGAATGCCCGAAGACCTACGTCAATTTTGTCGCACGCTCGACATACCACTAGTGGAGGTACCGAATTGGTACGCAGACTTTCGCATTTATTCGACAAGAAGCTCACCGCCACCAGAGGAGCAAATGGAAGTACAAGAACCTAGACTCCGCAGAAGAAGGTCAATATCTGGCAACAGATCACGCTCTTCTCGCCACGCGGATGGACCCAGTTACAGTCCAGAGTAATCCCCGCGTTCTCGGAGAGCCCGCAGGGACTATTGATACTGAAGTCATTAACTCCAGTGGATAGGTAAGGAGCAACTTCATACTGATTTGACGGTTGGAGTCTTTAGGAACTCTGCACTGCTCCACCTCCTCAGTTGCAGGTGGGATTGTTTTGTTTCTTTTTGTTGGTTCTCCAGTTTAAAGTTTTAACTGATTTTCAGAGGAGGCTGCACAAATATGTCTAACACTCTTCGATTGGAGCACAAGTATGACGACCAGTTCGACATTCCACAGACGCCCTTCTACCCCATACTTGAGTGATATACTGAATGACCTGAATGGATCTTACAGGCAACACTATGACCACACATATACCCAGCATACAGCAAACTTAACTTTACCTATATTAAGAGGCTCTAACTGAGGTTTACATACAGGTTCGATAGACCTCACTCCAGCCTTTTTCCCAGGTCGAACTGACATTGAGAACTATTTGAGAAGACTTTTGACGTGCTCTTCCGAAGACAACCACATGCCCCCGGTTTGTAGTTACGATTGTTTTAGGTAACATTACATAAAGACTGAACTTTTTGCAGGAGGTCTTTAGATATTAAGGTGGTATGTGTTTACTTTGTGTAGAGGTATTTTAGACATGGCTTCACGCTGCATGGGAGTAAGAAAGCCATGTAAGGAGTAAGTCGCATTGAATATATAATGAAAGACAATGAGGGAAGGAAACCACCTGCTGTATCTAAACAATCCTTGAACGGATTCTTATTTCTTAATAATAGGATGGTGGTCCACTAGGCTGGAGATTTTGTTTGGCCGACGAGAAATTCCTAGTGGATTAACTCGAATTGATTTCACTGACGGTTTAGCTATCCGATTTCGGCTCTAGCTGTCTACCTTTAGAACCTACTCCATCTTTAGAGTTAAAAGGTGAAAATGGCCAAATAAACTCTCTGGTGTAAGCCTCAAATATTCTATATGTTTATACTTTTACAGATTAATGTTTGTTCACAGTATATAGCTTTCAAAGCGCGGTTAGGCTGTACCACTTAAATTCATAAGAACACACATGTCTGAGAACTGAGAAGTTTATCTATTTGGTTTTATCGGTCATACATATTTTGGATGAGTTTATGTGTTGGATGTAGACGATCAGTACGTATTACCAATACGGAAAGGGGCATGCTTATGCTTATACACGACCTATATGTCATCGAGCTGCTCGGTCGACGTGGAGCAGCTCCTTCTCCAGGTTGCTTTGGTTATGCCTTCTCTCCAACACATTACCTCCCAGTTCCCGGTACAAGTTACTAACTTTCCTTACCTTCCTGTTTGTTTCATATAGGCGAATGTTTACTTACGATTAGCACCCCATTATGGCCTATGCATTACTACACAATCTCCCTACAAAACATTGTGTTCGAGAGTCAACAGTAGTTCCACTGGTTTTATGACAAGAAGACACGTGTAAGACCTAGGTCAACCCCCCCACAGTGTAGTGATTGGACTCATATATATATATACAAGTACGGATCCCAGTCTCAGCACTGTACTCCTCTGACCTATACGGGTATAGTTTAGGTTAGTTTAATAACCCCCCCCCTTCATACACCCATTGTCACAGCTCTGTCGATCACAATTTGAATATCATCTAATAGCGTACATCTGCTCACCAAATCTACCTATCAAACCGTGATGCCCCTGACAAATTCTACGGACGGAAACATGACAAATTCAACTCAGACCCCTAATGCCCAACCGGCTGCATTGACTCCAAATCGGGATTTACAGGTTAATTTTACCTCGCTTAATGTCAGAGGACTTAACATTCCTCAAAAGAGGTTGCAATTACTGTACCTCCTTAAAAAAAAAAAAAACAGCATATCGTGTTCCTACAAGAGACACACTTCCGGACAAACAACATTCCCAAACTTCACAATCTTCACTTTCCCACGATCTTTCATGCTACTACAAACAACTCCAAATCTAATGGAGTAGCGATATTAATTTCCAAACATTGTCCATTAAAGGTGACGGATATAAAACAAGACACACAGGGTCGATACCTTTTCATAAAAGGCACCCTGCATAACAGACAGGTTACTCTAGCGAACCTTTATGCCCCGAACAAGCGAAAAGTCGCTTTCTTCCGTGAGACAATGCATATACTCACCGAATTCCAAGCTGGCACGGTCATCATAGGGGGAGATTTTAATGTAGCCTTAAATCCAGCCCAAGATTCCTCCAACGGGACCTCATCTCTTCCGTACAGAGCATTACGGGCCATCAAAACACAACTACAAGAACTGACATTACATGACACCTGGCGTACACTCCACCCAAATGGCAGGGATTTCACTTTCTATTCGACCCCACACAATAAATACTTCCGACTAGACTATTTCTTCATTTCCCAAAACGACTTGACGCTCGTTACCCATACGACCATAGAACCGCTGATTCTATCAGATCACAATCCTATATCTATGACACTAACCTTACCACTCACCCATTCCCCGAACCCAATATGGCGACTAGATAACTCCCTATTGACTGACATAGAAATTACGCAAAAGGTAGGCTCCCGCCTGTCACAATATTTCCAGGAAAATACTACTGGGGACACCAAGCCATCGTGGATCTGAGCGGCTCATAAATGCATTTTACGAGGGGAATTTATATCAATAGCGGCTCACAGAAATAAACTAAGTAAGCAACACATACAGGAACTTTCTGACAAGGTTCACAAACTGGAACGGATGCATAAAGCTTCATTAGCCCATCGCACATTATCGGATTTACTACAGGCTAGGGACGAACTCCGGCAGGAATTGGTTAAACAACTACAGCGAAAATTTGTTCTCACACAGAAGTTATTTTATGAGTTTAGTAACAAATCGGGAAAGTTACTGGCAAAAGCAATACAACGCAAGAAAGCAGCCTCAACCATACATAAAATTATAGATCCACAGGGCAAGGCCCATATCTCACCAGACAGCATAGCCAAACAGTTTGTAAATTATTTCTCGAAACTCTACAACTTATCCCTGGACATCTCGACGGAACAGGCAGCTGACAGGCAGAAATCAATCACTGACTTCCTCATGCAATACAGGATCTCCCCAATATCTACAGAGGACACACAGACTTTAGATGGACAGATTAGCACCGAAGAAATTAACTTAGCACTGAAACAACTGACGGACTGACGGTCAGTTATTACAAGACCTTTCAGGAGATACTTTCCCCACACCTTCTTAAAAAACTTTTAATTCTCTCTCACCCACGGACCCAGTCAATAAATATTTACTTGAAGCCCACATAACTCTGATTCCCAAACCCGGTAAAGACGACACCATAGTTTCGAATTATAGACCCATCTCTCTACTGAACGTAGATATGAAACTATATGCCAAAGTTCTAGCCAACCGTCTCCTCACAATTCTTCCACAATTAATATCCCTGAACCAAGTTGGTTTTGTCCCTGGAAGAGAAGCCAGGGACAACACTATAAAAGCCCTACATATCCAACACTGGCTTGCCAATAGGACACAACAAAAAGGTTTTTTTCGATCGTTGGATGCGGAGAAGGCGTTCGACAGAGTGGCCTGGGACTATTTGTCCACAACGTTACAAGTGCTGGGGCTTCCAGCACACTTTTGACAGATGGTCTCAACACTATACTCCCTCCCCACGGCCAAAGTAAGGATTAATGGTCACCTGTTGGACGCCTTCTCCGTGTCGAACGGAACTCGTCAGGGTTGCCCGCTATCGCCGCTAATTTTCATTCTCACCCTAGAACCCTTCCTGCGAAAGCTTAGAGAGAATCCAGATATCAAAGGCATCACCATAGGCCATAAACAATACAAAATAGCGGCATATGCCGACGACATTCTTCTACTCCTCACTGACCCGATAACTACACTACCCAACATACTAAAAGACTTCGTACTTTTCAACAAACTGTCCAACTTACAAATTAATTTTACAAAATCAAAAGCCCTTAATATTTCCCTCCCTTCGTCTACAGTTGATCTATATAAATTAAATTTTCCTTTTAGTTGGGAACCCAAAGCACTTACATACCTAGGAATTCAATTACCTAATTCATTAGACGACCTTTATGACTTGAATTATAAACCGATTCTTCTGTCCCTACAAAATGATCTCCGCAACTGGACTAATGGCAAATTCTCATGGTTTGGCCGTATAGCCATTATAAAAATGAACATCCTACCCCGCATTTTATATATTATGCAAACTGTGCCGATTAAACTCCCTGCTTAATTTTTCACTGCATACAAAAAATTGTGCAGGAACTTTATTTGGGCCTCAAAATCCCAGAGGATAAGATGGGACACGTTGGTAATACCCAAAGCTTTAGGGGGCCTTAGTTTACCCGACATTCGTAGGTATTACTCAGCGTGTCATCTTACGAGAATTATTGACTGGCACACACATAAAGCTACGAAAGATTGGATCAATCTAGAGGACTCCTTTGACTCAATTCCTGTAGCACACTTGCCGTGGGCCTCAGCGAAGAACGTACCGAAAGCTTACTCCACCCACCCACTGACGGGAGCGTCTTTACAAGTGTTTAGGGACATAGCCGCACACTTACATTGGAATCCATCCCCAGGTCTGATGACTCCAATCAATGGCAATCCGGACTTCCCACCGGGGATATCCTTACGGGATAATTTGGGAGAATCTAACACGCAGGTTCTTAGGGCCTCTCAATTGGTTAAAAATGGCGACATCTTCCCATTTCGAAAGATGAGTTCTCACCTCCCCGATTATAATATTCAATTTTTTAAATTTTTACAACTCAGACACTTCCTCAATAGTGTCCCGGTCATTTATCACACTGGAGTAGAAAACTGACCCCCTTCGAAACCCTTTGCACGAGCGCACCATCTCTCAGGCACCTCATTTCAGAAGTATATTCATTATTATTTAGTGACCATAACTCTAAAGACATATTAGCGGTTCATAAGTGGGAGAGAGACCTAAACCTGGATCTCACTGATAGGGATTGGGAATTGATTTTTCGTAACATCCACAAAAGCTCGGTCAATATATCAGCCCAGGAAAACTCGTATAAAATTTTTGCAAGATGGTACCGAACACCGGACATTTTACATAATTTCTACCCCTCAGTCTCGCCGATGTGCTGGCGATGTGGCCAAGAAGTGGGAAGACCACTGCACATTTGGTGGGAATGTACGCCAATTAAACCTTTTTGGGAAATAATTCACAAAATCGTAGCAGAAATTTCCTCGCAAACGATTGACTTCTCACCGAAGCAATTCTTACTACATTATCCTTCCATACCACAAACAAGTTATAAGAACTCGATCATACCACATCTGATCAATGCACCTAAACAATGTGTCCCACTCTTTGGAGGTCGACAACCCCTCCAACAGTGACAGAATGGGAAAAGCTGGTGGATAAAATCTCAGAGATGGAACAATTAATCCATCAAGCTAACGACACCCCTACCAAATACACTACATTATGGATGTGTTGGATACACTATAGAGTTTCCCCGCAATTTCGTGACCACAGCCGAATAACCTGAATACTTACCATCATCAACCCCATGTAGAGGTTGTATACTCTAGCATAAGGAAATACTAGACAAACTATTAAGTAAAGGGGAACAATGTCCCTGAGTACCCCTTCCTTTTCCATGGTCTGTAACATTTCTTGTCCCTGCACAAAGGGATAGCGAGCTATCAGCCGGAAGTCTCACGTTAGAACACAGGGGAATTCACTCCAGGTTTTCCGTCAAAGCCTATATTTACAAGGGTAAGATACTACTTACCCCAGCTTTATGGGAAACATTTATGTCGGATACTTGATCTGAGATAAAAGCCTGTTCGACCTTAAAAATAGGGGCTCATAGGTGTTAATATTGCATATCTGATTGTAGCATGCTACTCGGAAGGATATCTCCTAGCTCCCTCTGTACAGCAAGCTCCCATAAGGGGTGCAGAGGTTGAGCCTGGAATACCTAGCTGTGCACATTTACATAGGTTATTTTGCATATTAACGATACAGTATACATTTCATCCTTGATAAAAGAATACATCCTCTCACCTTTGCTACTGCTAGATTGCCATTATTGGTTGTACTGTGGTTAATTATATGGTTGTAACATGATACAAGCTTGTTTATCTCCTCGCCTCACGCTTATGAACTGTGTATGATGGTAAGATGGCTATATACAGAGTGCTGTCATGACATGTTCAATGTATGTAAACAATGGACTACCACAATTTGTTTAATGTAACGGTTTTATTGAAATTAACTAATAAAAATTATATTGGAAAAAAAAATAAAAAATCTCCTAGTGACCCACGGGCTGTAGTTTGGAGACCCATGATCCTGAAGGAATTTATACATACGTTCTCTAGAATATAAATGCTTCATAGAATTTAAAAGCCAGTGAAATATATACAGAAATATTTATGTTAAGACTAGTCCACAATTATTTAGATTATTAGATATACGGTAGGCAGAACGTAGGAACCATCTCATGACGATCTGTGGCTAAAGTGGTGATGATGCTTTAGTTTAGCATTAAAGTGAACAGTAAGTATAGCAAAAGATTTTTCTTTACTTTTGGATAGGATGTTGAAGGATTAGAATCCCGGTCAGAATTCAAATTGCTGTCTGTGCCACATCTGGGTAGATTTAAACTGAAAGTAATGGGAAATGTAACTGTTGTCAGTGCAACAAGAATAGTGGGGAAAATCATCTTTCCTTAAAGTGTAGGTCTTCCAACTGGAACACCTGTTCTGGTCACAACTATGTAGGAAGAGAATTTTTTTTTTTTCGTTTCTTTCCTTTCAATACATTTTTATTGAGTATTTCACATAAGGAAACAGAAAAGATTGTGCAAACAGTAAAATCCCAAACACACTATCAGATTTTCTGCTGATTTTTTCCTTCAGATTTACCAAAACCATATAGTATGAGGTCAAACCTTAGGAGTTTCAATTTGTATGCAATCAGGCAGGCCCTTGCACTACATGGTTTTGGTAAATCTGAAGACAAAAAATCAAAAGAAAATTTGATAGTGTGCATGGGGCTTTATACATGGTAACATATAATCCGAAACAAAGGGTTATATATAGGTACTTTGATGTAACATGGACCTTAGGTCCGTGGTTATTTAATATCAATGGGTAAAGAGGTATGGGAACCACCCTCCCCCTTAAGACACCCCTCCTGGAAACAAACTTTGTAGTGGGGTGAAGGGTTGTTCGGGCTACTGTCTATGGCCTCCCAAAGCTAAATGCATGTGTTCATAGCCATGGATCATGAAAAAAAAAAAAACCTAAGAGCGATCCTACAGTATGTTGTGGTAGAAGCATATCGAAAGTGAATACTAACATACATTTGGTCAAGAACTCAATGTAGCTATGAGCTGTAAACAGAATCCCAAAGTCAGGGATGGAGCAACACAGTATCAGGTATAAAATAAATAGGTGCAAGAACAGAAAAGATAGAAGGTGAGAGCAGACAGAGAAGAAGAAGTAGTGACCGGAATAGCCTTGCATTATCTCGAGTATAATGTACCGGATTAACATGTGAGCTTTATCTGCATATATTGGGCCCAGGGTTCCCAGATGGCCTTTCATTTATCTGTAGTATCTAACAGTGCTCACAATCTTCTACTGGGCCATAATCCAGGAGATTTTCCTTTCTACTAAGGTGAAGGAAACTTGTTTTTTTCTTTTCCAAGCTCGAGCAATGGTTAATTTAGTTCCAATGAGAATAAACATAACGAGGCAACTTACCAGTTTGGGTGTGTCTAGGACAGGAAAATTGAGTAGCGCAATATGGGGCGATTTCTGTATGGGCAGACCTGAACTTTCTTTTCACTGTCTGTGGTATCCTAGGCACATGAAATTTCTCCAACAAAACATAGACATGAAAAATAAACTCCAGAAAACCATACTCAAAGTGTTACTGGGATTTAGCATGTGTAGATAAATGATGGAAAACTTCAAATGAGCTTAAAGAGGAAGTAAACCCTGATGAGTTTACTTCCTCTTTCATTCCCTGCAAAGGCAAAGCATAATGGACTACTATGCATCGCATAGTAGCCCATTATGTGTCACTTACCTGACACAGGAGCCAGCGAAGTCACTGCTGTCCCCTGTAGTCCGGCGCATCCATCTTCTCGGTGGGGTCTCGCTGCTCCGCCGCTGTCATTCGGCGAAGCCGCGATGACGTCACTCCCGCGCATGCGCACGGGAGCCGACACGCGCGGCATGTTCGTTGATGGTGGTGCCACACTCAGTGCGCCTGCGCGCCGCTGTCTACGGTGCATGCGCTGTAGACAACGGTGCCTGTCTTTCGGCAAATATCTCCTAAACCGTGTAGGTTTAGGAGATATTATTTGGACCTACAGGTAAGCCTTAATCTAGGCTTACCTGTAGGTCAAAGTGAGTTGTAAGGGTTTACAACCACTTTAACTGTTCTGGGGAAGA